>BQNB010149781.1:0-16125 GCA_026074375.1 Tanacetum coccineum
ATACTTGGATATCTATTATCAATTTCCAGAGGACTATTCACTCAAGTGAGTTCATAGCCCCATGTTTTACAATTAGTTGGGAACTGCATTGTGTGAGCGCGAATGTTATTGATAGATCTATTCGGGTTTGACAATCCCCGTTCGGGTGACTAGCTATCACCGGGAACGAACGTTATAGCATGTTGAATTTGGGATGTTTCGGGTTAGAACATCATCCAGGGGCAAATTACTATCAATTTATTTGCATTCATACATGTCAAGCTTCGGTGTCTTGAGCTTAGAAAACGTAATCACTTTTTATGATGTTTGCATGTGTTGCTAACTCATACACTTGGAAATCTTACGGTCCTACTATTGATTTACATAAACCTATGAATTCACCAACATTATGTTGACGTTTTAAGCATGTTTTTTAGGTCAATAAGGCACGAGGTGCGATGATACATTGGAAGTCAATAATTGAAGAGTCAACACTTAAGATTTGGGGTCTTATTACATTTTCGGAAAATTGCTATAAACCGAAATCTTTATTTATATTGTTAAACAATTCGAAGCCATGGGCTTATGTAACAAACAAGTATTTTGTTGATCCAATGTATCTTTATTTTTCAAACGACACGTTTAGTAGTCGTTCTCAGAATCTTGTGCTATTGATCCATAAATGTAACGCCCTCGGATATTCAACATTCTGCTGCGTACTCAGATTTGAGGGTGTTACATAAAGGTTTCTGAAAGAGTTGATATTGCTTTTTCGACATTCTTCAAGATTTCTGGTTTGACCCTACAGAAGATATCTGACTTTTAGCAATAGTGGAAGCTGATCAGGCAACTTTGACAACATAAAAATCCAGTCCAGTAAGCTAAAATCCACTCCCTCTTTGAAGTGACGTAATCCTTGCTGGCCAAGAATTCGTCGTTAAGGACTGAGGTACCTTATTTTGTATGCGATCAATATCTTCTTTTGTTGCTTGACCGGTTTTTAGGAGCTTCTTTTGGTAAATTTCGAGTGCTGAGGGTTGATTTCTAATAACCTGTAACAACCAAGATCACACGTAAGCATTAGAAACTATACATAAAGCAATAAGTTCAAAACCTAGAAACTAGAAAAAAAACGACTTAACTATGTTTTTACCTTGTACATCTTAGGCTGTGTAAACGATGGTTCATCAATTTCATTATGTCCAAACCGACAATAACAAATAATATCAACCACAACATCCGAATGAAGCGTACGTCTGGCGCCACTCAGCTGCCAGCTCACAAGCATGAACAACCGTTTCCACGTCATCACCATTAACATGGAAAATTAGAGCATTCAAAGCTTTAGCAACATCCGTACAATACTGTGAAGACCTTCCCGATTTTAGATCAGTAGTAAAAGCAACTTGATTATTCACTACAGTATGAATAGTCCCACAGGTAGTATAATTTGGAAGTGCACTAAGATGCAAAGTCATCGTGAATGAAGATACTCAAGTTTTTTGTTCTATCAACATCATTTGAATAGTACTGTTTGGTTTGGGTTTTACCAACCACAACGGGGTCCAGAGCTTCCAGATGACTCGGGTTGGCCACTAGAGATAAATGGATTCTTTTACCGCCTCTTGTGGGCCGATCATAAGAAGTTCCAAGATGATATTTTACATCACCGGTTCCTGTATACAGCCCCACTTCTTCAATGGGTCGAATCCCCCCACTAAACTTACTAAAAATTTGTCTTAGCGGTTTCCTAACAACGTTACCCAAAATGTTCAATCTTCCTCTATGTGACATACCGATCACAATGCTTTCAACAACGAGATCTGCAGACCGGTCAAACATTTCCTTCATTCTAGGAATTAAAGTCTCACCACTTTCCAGCTCAAACCGTTAGCAGCAGTCCATTTCGTGGCCAAGAAATTCTCGAATTATGTACTTCAAATGAGCCTGTCGAGAATAACCTCACGCCGTTGACTGTTATATGTCGTCTTGGTCGGAGTGTCGACTCTGTCACGTAGCCAATTACATTGTTCTCGATCAACAAAGAACTGCTGCTCTCAATGTCTCTATTGCATCACAATGGTATAAAACTGTTGCATCACTATATAAAAATCTATTGCACCACAATGTTATACCTTATTAAATGATGCCAATGATGTAGGGGAAGCAAAAACAAATAGCAAAATCCTACTAAGAATGATAACAGAATGCCAATCTCACAAAGAACATGTCGATAGCCAAAAATGCTAAAGTCAACCTACAATTATTCAAAACTAAGGGAGATATGAAACTTGTCGGACATCCCATGTTTTTGGACTGAGAAACTATGTGCTCTTATTTGAAAATTGCATCAAATATTACATTTGGATGACTTCTTTAATATCACCATTTTGTACATTTCTTTAATGTAATTTTTGTTTTTCAGAAAATACACATTTGTGGAGCTATCAAATCAGGTACAACCATGGCTTAACTGTATTGAGCTGAGTTGAAGACATACCAGAATAGACATGGTGCAACATGTAGGAGAATCTTGTAAGTGAAGACAATCCAAATGAAGCCAATTGCCGAACAGATATACGAGATCACTGTGTTAAGTCTTTCCCATCTTCTATAAGGACTGCAATGTCCAATATATAAAATATCAGTTGAATGATGCATCATAACGGCGATAACTATACAAACCATTTGATGTCAATGTCCCACAGTAAATCTGATCCATTAATTTAATTAGTTTAAGTGCCAAAGATATTTAACTTGGGTATTTCACATATTTGATCATGATCAATTGCTTTGTCAAAATTCAGATGCTGTGAAAAGGTACTTTCGATTTTGCAGAAACATCAAAGACGACATTCATTCAAAAATCAGAGCAATGACCCTGCACAAACATTTAGTTAGACTAGAAAGAGAAACATTGTAGATTGGTTTTTATTTCCTAATCCTATTAAAGATGTTTGTTTCCTTTTTATAATCTCACCTATTTGATTCATTTTATCTGAAACTGACCCCCAGTCTTTTAAGTATGACCCCTAAACCTTATGAGTTAAGATTCATTTTTCCAGACGATGTTATGGCCATTGCATATACAAACAATGTGCAGATCTTAGGACATTCTTTATTCTTAATACAAACAGGTTTCTTGTATTACATCATTATTCTTAGGAAGCATGTATAACCTTAAGTAATCACACATGTATCATTTCTAACAGAAGTTCTCTAAATTTGATAAACTACAAAAAGCAATTAGCTCACTGAGGTTGTGGGAAACTAACCTTTTACTGAAAATTGTTTATTGTCTTGCCATGATGAAGCAGATATGTTTCTACTATTATCAGGTTACAGTTATTTGCACATGACTTGAACTCTTTTAACCACATAATTAAACTTTTTTCCTATGCAGGCATAGAGTTAGGCGATCAACATTCAAACGTGCCTAGCTGTCTCTGATTCACACCCATAGAAACACACACACACGCACATACATAGAAATAACCCGAACCCGATAATAACCCTAACCCGATTACTTATCAGACATACACAACCTAACCCTAATGACGGTACCCGGTGGACCGTGTCCGACGCTTTCCTAGCACCTCCCATTGTATAAATAGTGGACGCTTTGAACCTTATGGGCTTATGCCTCTTCTCAGGTGCGTAACCACTAGGCCACTTAGTGGTGGTTTTTTTACATTACTATTAAGTGAAGTAATTTATTCATTTATACACAACTTCATAATGCAAGGTGCAGTTGCACTCTATGACTATTATAGGCGCCACCATGTAGCGTGTACCCTATAGAAAATGAAAAAACCCTTAAATGATCGCCATCCCCGAGTTGTAAAACAGGGAATACTTACTAGAACTACAAAGAGAACTTTGTGCAGGCCTGTTAAATGCATAAACTCCATTAGCAGGTAACATCTCGAAAAAGACGTTTTGTTTCATCATAAATCATCTGCAGAAACAAGAATGTTTTTAAAGGATTAGAAAAATAGCATGACATCAAATAGGACAAGGTTTTTCTAGCGGAGACCATTGAAATAATATGAAAAAACTAAAGAGTTTGTGATACACATCTGTTATAAGTAGTGTCACGACTAACCATTAACAATCTCCAATAAAACATAACTAGATAAGGAAGATTGTCAACATCCTTTTATCCTATATATTATTCAGCAGCTACATTTTTCAACCTTTTCTATACCATCCATCACAGATTTTGGTTGTTATTCGGGGGAGCCTTGTTGAACTTTTGCCCAAAAGTGGAAATTCTAATTTCACAGCATTTAGAATTTGACAAATTCAGGGATGTCGTGCAAAGTTATGTGCTCACCAACAAGTGTTAATAGCCTAACCAACAGGTTTAGTTTCTGGTATAATGGCAATAAAGGGATAACCTAGATATGTAACTAAGTTCATGACATTAAAAAATCACAGTTATCACTAGATAACCAAAGAATAGGATAATAAGATCAATAGTCTGATATTATGCTCATGAGTAATAATTACACACTCAGACTGAGCAGCACACTTATAAAATAAGTTCCAATGACTATGGAAACGAGTTTCAGTTAGAAAAGAGATAATATTATGGAGCCAGTACGGACTCCATATAGTAGTAGATCGACTTTGGAAAGGGTTGGGTTAACCATTTGCCATTAGTCGAGTTCTCATATAACAATAGCTATCACGCTAGCATCAAGGCCGCACCATTCGAAGCACTTTATGGTCGAAAGTGTCGTTCACCTGTTTGTTGGACTGAAGTTGGAGAAGCTCAAATACTCGGTCCAGAACTAATTCAAGAGACCACTGAGAAAATCATCCAGATCAAGCAAAGGATGCAAGCCGCTCGTGATCGACAGAAGAGTTACGCTGACTTGAAGCGTAAACCAATGGAATTCCAAGTCGGGGATAAAGTTATGCTTAAAGTTTCGCCTTGGAAAGGGGTCGTACGTTTTGGCAAACGGGGGAAGTTAAACCCTAGGTATGTTGGACCTTTCAAGGTGTTAGAAAAGGTTGGAGAGGTTGCTTACAAGCTCGAGCTTCCTGAAGAGCTGAGCAGAGTTCATAATACATTCCATGTGTCCAACCTGAAAAAGTGTCATGCCGACGAACCATTAGCCGTTCCGTTGGATGGACTTCATCTTGATGACAAGCTTCATTTTGTTGAGGAACCATTAGAAATAGTGGGCCGTGAAGTTAAACGGTTGAAGCGAAGCCGGATCCCATTAGTCAAGGTTCGATGGAACTCCAAGAGAGGTCCTGAGTTCACGTGGGAACGTGAAGACCAATTCAAGAAGAAATACCCACACCTCTTCACCAAGACCGTACCGTCGTCAAGTGCTGCATCGTGAGCCTTGAGGACAAGGCTCGTTTAACGGGGGAAGTCTATAACACCCTGTGTTTTCAAGTCATTGACGACGTCGATAAATCTACTATTCATTTTTGTATTGTACGCGTTTGCTTTAAATCGTAAATGTTAAGCTAAATCGCGTAAGCTAAAAATTAGCGTTCAATGTAAACGGGCATCAAACAATTAAGCGTTTACATCAAGCAAGTATTAAATAATTATTTTGAGAATAATTATGATCTTTGTTCATTTTATTTTTATCGGTTACGTAAATTATGTACGTTTCGAGATAAAGTACATTTAGGCATATCCGGAACCACCAAAATTTTCTACGTTTCAACAAATACCCACTTTTATACCCAATACATAAAAGTTACAAAAATATATCAAATATATCATACATGGGATGAATTTGTTGCAATTTATACAAGAAAAATGAAATAAATCTTTCAACTAGGTCTTTGTACCATAATATATTTACTGGTCATCAGAGGATCAAAAATATGAAAATGTCAAATTATGATAACTCGTCCTAATACAAAGCATGGGCATAGCAAAACGTCAAAATCGGAGCTTCATAAATACGCGAAAGTTACGCTAGTTTTACTACAAAAACAACGGTAAATTATAAACGATTTAACTTATTAAACACAATTTTACCAAAAACAAGTTGATGGTGATTGAACAATAATAGACTTATATAGTATGGTTTTCAAAAGTACTATATTACTAGGGAGTTTAATAATCAGAGCCTCTTCCGGGTGGGGCGTATCGACGAGTTTTTGCTGGATTACGATTTAAATGTGTCCTAGCTCCTCTACGTTCACTAACAATGACCTCTTATAATTCAGACCTGATAGCCCAGATACGATAGTAGATATAAACTAACATAGACTTGGTAAGAAATGTAGTTAATCTATATAGTACATGGTACATATAACGACCTTATCTTTATAGGTTTCTCGGCGATTTGCGTGACGCCGTTATCTGTGATATTTGGCTTACAGAACTCAATGAGTTCATAGCCCCACATTTATTATTTATTTCAATTATTTAATAAACTATGGGGTGGAAACATGCATGCTTTGTTTTATAAATTGGATGCACGTGGATATTTTATATTGATTACATGATTGCCTAAGTTAAGCGGATAACCAAGTTGAGCCCATTATCAAACTGAACTGTCAATTGCAAGTATGTAGTTGTTAATTACATTATGTGGAATCGCTAATGTTATGACTAGATCTATTTGGGATCTGACCATTCCCCGTCGGGTGACTACTATCACCGGGAACAAACATATAGCATGTCGGATTTGGGATGTTTCGGGTAAACATCTAATCGTGGATAGCAGAAAATTGCAATATAAATTAATGCAAGAAAGATAGTCGAGCTTCAGTGTCATGAGTTAGGTAAATGTATAATCGGTTTTTGTGATGTCTGCAATGTGTTGCATTATCACGGAAAGTCTTCTGCGGTCTCTGCATATTATATTTATCAACCTATGAATTCACCAACATTATTGTTGACAAATTAAATTTTCCTCTATGCAATTATTCATCTATTAAATTAGAAGCAACCATTTTCATGGGAATATTTTTTTTTGCTTTAGTCCATCCATTATATAACGTAACTTACATAGCAAACTAAACGAGCTCACGCAACAACCAATGCCAACTACAACTATGTTTACATTATGTAAACATCCTAATATGTCAAGTCTATGTTTAAATATCATTTTTACCATGTACGTTATCCATTTAACGTACCATTTACAACGTTATTCCAAAACAAGCATTATACGTTAACGTTTATTCCAAAAACCCTAATTACATGTCAAAACAAGTGTACAAATGTTCAAAGCATGTGTACAAGTTACAATGCCAAACTTTTGAATATCTTTTCCCTCCTAAACCCTAGTACAACCTTCTAAAGCTCAATGTACAAGTCAATTGTGCATGAAATACAAACTAGGTCATTTTACCTCCTAAATCATGTTTATATCTTACCACCACTTTAACACAAGGTACAAACACCCAATGCACAACTCCTAAACCCTAAACCTAATCCTTAAATCATTCTAAACCCTAATCCTAAAACCCTAATTCATCTAACCCTAAACCAAAATCATAAAACCATAGCAAACCCATTACACCTTAAACTTGTTCATAGTTTTCAGAATCTGATCCGTTAATAAAACATAAGATCTGGGCAAAATCAGTAGGTTCTAGGTATTAAGCAAAAATACTAGGTTGTATCCCTATGTCTTGTGATCATTTTTCCGATTGAATCACCCCGATTCGACCTCGGATGAATTAGTTATAGCCGAAATGGCAAAAGTGCGCAAATTCTGCACACCTATAGTTAATGGCTGTTATCTCTAGATTTTTGTATAGTAACCCTTGAATATGTAAAACTAAAAGTTGCAGATGACTTAAATATCTAACCATGCTCACTGGTTTAGGTTGATCGAAATTACGGTTTGTAAATGGCAACTAAATTACCAAGACTGATATTGGCTGTCCAAAAACAACCATGTATAAACTAAATAAATACCTCAAGCTCCTCCATGACTCACCACCACCTTCATCACCATGACCTCACCACCACATCACCATCACTCTAGCACCTTACAAGCACCTTCATCACCTCCTTGTAAGCTACTACCACAAGTTGCACACTAAGTAAACTACTTGTCACCATCTTTGATTTTCGAACCATCACCACCTCCCTACACCTCACCCTAGCTTTCTATTAGTCACCATGACAGCCCTTGGCCACCACACCAAGTAATCTTGGTACCTACTCTAAGAAAACTTGGCCCCTAAGTCATTTGAGCCCTATATAAGCCAAACACACACATACACTTTCAGTTCATCCTCACAACTCTTTTCCGCAATGTTTTCAGGAAGTCAATCGTGCATAAGGTAGCCAGGGATGCAATGTATATATTTTGGATTGCACCCTTAAAGATTTATGTGCATCATATTTTGGGAAATGTATTGTCATCTTTTGTAATACTGAACAAAGAACAAGTAAAACTATATGCTTTTGTATTAAGTCTTTTAATTAAATCCAATGTATCAATTTAAACGACTTTTTGTGTCGTTCTTATAATATAATCCCCTTTTGGTGCTTGTTTTTTTTTTTTTTTGATCTGAAGTAACACGCCCCGGACCCTTATTCCGCTGCGACCCAATTTAGGGGTGTTACACTTGAAGACAGTCTTTATCTTTGTATGTTCTGAGCTTTCTTGATTTCTTGAACTTTTGATGCCAAATGTATGTCTTTGAAGCTTGAAAATAAGCATGTTGTGATGAGTGTGATGGTGCTAGAATGAGGTAGTTACTCCTTGTTCTTAAACCTGCATTTATAGGGGTTAGCAATCAACAACATACAGACGATTCATAATTATATCGTCGAAGTTTAGTAATGATAACCTCCGGTTTCGGTTAGGACTGTTTTATATAATATAACTATACATGTGACATAGGATTCTGATCAGAATGAATTTCCTTACAAGTTTTCCCTGTTGAAAGAATGGTTTATCTAGAGCTGACACGTCTATGATGATTCTAGCAAAGCATTTTCAGATATCCAGCAATGTATCCTAAACTCCATTCCCCTTAAAGATAGACAACGCCGACTAACGGAGCATCCTTGTCAGAACACCATGCAAGTTAAACAACATCAATATCAGCGTTTCACGCAAATCACGATACCAGGATCACAATGATTTCCGAGTTAGCACAGTTTAGATTCATCTAGATCACGCCATTCACGCTACCTAAGTGCTAAAATGAAGATGACACTAGAAGGATTATCCATTCGACACTGACATACAAAAGACAACACTCTACATGATCAAGAAAGAACACAAGAGAAAATCGTAGGACACCCTTATATTAACACTTGTGCACTTCATATAAGTACAACAAATGTTTGTCATTTTAAGTGTCCTACTGAGATTAAAATTTGATCACATTTGGCTCAAGACTTATGATTATACTTAAAGTCAATAGCAAATCAAAAAAAAGCGATGTGGTTTATAGTGAATCGAGGCTGAGCAGATTGCCACCTTCAATATCAACATTATTCGGAGTGAGAAGTCAAAAGAAGTGGGGTGGGGTGGGCGCCGTGTAATCTCCGTGACAAATGAGACAAGAATCTTTGAGGAGAAACTTTGAAATGGCTGGGAAGGGTTGTGCATGCATCACTGGTTCCTGAAGTCCTTTCTCAATACCATAATATACACTTTGTAAGACTGATAGCATATGTATGACCCGTTAACCTGCCTAAGATGTAATGATGGGCGTCTTTATATTTAACCCTTTATCCAACATTCTTTCAATTTCTTCACCCCATCAATGTTAAACCAAGACGTTAGTTACAAACACCATTGTTGAGATGTTCCAATGTTAGCTCATGTCTTAGTCAACATTATTTTCTTTTCTTAATTTTTTCCACATCATACCTAAGGACTGCTATTTATAACTATAGAGTGTCCTTAGGTAGATCCCTCCAATTCTGGTTGGAGCATAGGATAATACCAAACCTTAATAATCTTATGAATTCATAATCATCATGAATTAGTTGGTTGTTGGGTATTTGATCGTCACTATAAAACCATTGAAAAATCAATCAAAGTGTTTGAGATTAGTCAAAATCGTTTAACACCTTGAGAGTTTCATCTTTTTAAAAATTCTCCATATACACGTGCATCGATATTCAAAAGTGTTTCACACATGTGGTAAAAGTGAAAGCACTTTGAGTCTTTTAGATCACTTATTATTTTTTTAATCACATTTTAAGCACATTTTCTCCCCCTATTTAGAATAATAACATGTTATTATTCTCAATATAAATTGATTAAAATTTGTCATGAAAACACATAGGGAGAAAAAATGATACCACAAATTTGGATGAATTATTAGAACATAAGCTCCCCTCAATTTTACATATGTTTGACACCACTAAAAAATGATACCAATTTGTAAAATAGATATAAAATTAAGATTGAGATAATGTTGAACACACAATTTTAAAAGATTATGAAATGTCATTGAAGAATTCTTGAAAAATTATGCTTAGGCACTTGATGATTTTATAACAAAATTAGAAAGCAAGTTATATCAGAGTATGTTTCTATCTAAAACGGAAAATTTAGTTTCCCCGCACCCCCCCCCCCCCCCCCCCCCCACCTCTACGTCGCTCGTGTTTTTGAATTACTCTAGACGATGTAAATTAGATCGCTGTTCGCGCTTGTTCGATAGATCGACACACATCAACAACTATTTAAGTCTTTGAATTCCCACATTTGATATTAAGAATCTTTTGGAATTTCTATACACTATTTTGAAACATACAACAATTGAAATTTGGTCTTTCATGAATATCCTTTGTAAAAGATTGTGCAATCGACATCACTTGAAACATTATACCACTGTTAAATGTTTTGAACACATAAAAATTGTTGTGAAATGATGTATTCAAAAGCATTAAAACTTTGGGTTTTGAAAGAACTCCCCCTTAAAAATTGATCCACTTATAAAAATGATCGTCTTTTGAAATTTCCGTGAGGAAGGGAGCGTTGAACACACAATTTTTAAAGATACCAAGTAATAAACATACCACATAATAAATAACTAAAAGTTTGTCATGAAATCATATCTAAAAAATTGTGTTCAACTTTGTTGAAAACCTTTTTAATAAAAAAAGAAGACTTCTCTTATAACTCTAAGGATAAGCGCTCTTATGCGTACACTCTCCTTTGTCATTGGAGTCCGAGTTGCAATTTGAAAGTGATTACAAGTCATTGTATTAAGCTTTAAGACTTTGAATGTCTGTATAAATAGCTCAAGTCCATAGAAGTGATTTTTTACTTCTCGAGTGTTAGGATAATTTTGTCTTTAAAATGAACTTACTTTTATGAAGTTCGAGTTTAAAGTACTGAGTTGTACAAAGCTATCAGAGAAAATTAGAAAGACTGTTATGAAACTTATAAACTCTTGCTCAAACTTCATTTACATACCCTGTCAATGTTAATATGACATTTCTAGGTAACGTAAATGTACGATTACCCCCATGAGACATGTCGATAAGATTCTTTTTTGGTATTAGTGAATTTTCTGATTTGTGATTTCTTTTTGAAAATTTCTATTTTTGTATATTCTTTTATATGTTCTATATTTTCGAATTTTTTCAAGAATAATTTACAGGTCTACGTTTAATATAAATCAAGCAGATTCATTTGCCAAACCTCTAATTCTGCTGGAGTATAAAATTTCATACCAAGTCGTCCAACCAAGGTACTGACGAGTCATTCTCTTTCGAAAGAGTTTCGTAAACATGGTCGAATAACCTGTATAGTTTAGTGACAAAGTATCAATTCTACTATCGAAACTAGAGGAGGGGGGGGGGGTGAATAGTTTACCACTTTTTATAATTTGATTATATTTGTTTGCAAAAGCTTAGATTCGAGTTTAAGTGAGATCAATTGTACACAATATGAACACAATACATACAAAAACAATAATAACTACAAAATATTAATTTCAAGATAAAAAGGATATAGTTAGAAAGATCAAACCACAACACGAAGATTTATAGTGGTTTGGTTACGAAGCTCCTCTTTGCCCTACTCCACTCCCTGAGTATCCAATTCGAGAGTTCACTTTACTATGTCAACAAGCTCCCTTCAGGCGGAGAAAACCGTACACAAGTAGCTTACACCAATTTCCGACATTAAGCTAAATGTCGAGTTCTAATCTTAGCTATAACTAATCTACCACTCATAATTGTATTTTGAGGCCTAAAATACTTACCGCTCACTCACATATTTTCTCACTTAAAACACTATAATGATTTACCCGATCTAACTAACACACAAGAATAAAAGAGATGTGGTTGATGTATAATATACAACAAGATCGTAACAACATTACGTATGCACAAACTAGTCTGCAATACTTCGTATCTTGGCGATTAAGTTTATTCTTCTCTTGCACTTGGAGAGGAAGGATTCGATCACTTATAAACAAATGTTTATATAAGTTAAATGATCACAGACTAAAGAATGTGTTTGCTGATTTACAACAGAAAGAAAACAGAGTGCAAAAGGTGAAAATTCTAAGGGAACAACCCACTATTTATAGGCAAAGCCTGGGATAAAATTGGTCCGTTGGCCCCCTTATCTCCCCAAGGCGGACCCCTGATCAATAAGGGGGCCGCCCATACCTATCAGGGGGGCGCCCTTTATAAGACGCTCCTGATTTTGTCCTTTTTTGGATAAATATTTTTTAGGGCCGGTTTTTCTGATTTTGGGGGAAAATCTGATTTCAAATATATATTTGAATAACATTTCTATTAATTATAAAAATATTTTGTCTAATTTATTTTTGTAAAAAGATTTTGTTACATTTATAAAAATGTAAAGTTTAGGATAAAATGATATTACTTTGATCATTTAACAAATTAATCATTTGTTTATACATACCTTAAGTGATTTACGTCGAATTGGAAATTTACGACTAATAACTTATTTACGTAGAATGTTTTTACATTTTGTGATTATCAAAACGTAAAGAAGTCAAAAAATATAAATAACGTTTTAGACACTATTTGTATTAACAATATCCCCTTTTTGATGAATACAAAATATAAACCCGTTATATGTAAAAATATATTTAAACACGTTTTAAGTTAGTTTTATTCCATTTCTCTCCCTTTTTGTAGAATCAAAAAGGCTTCGTCGATGCGAAAATATTAATTCGACGGAATAAACGCTCCCCTTTAATGTGTGCTCCCCCTCGTTCGAGAGCACCAAGGAATCGAGCTATGATGACTTGCTACAAAAACAAGTGATATATATATATATATATATATATAATATATAAATATATAGTATATAATATATAGATAATAATATATATATATATTATTTCAAACTCGAGAACGACACCAAAATAAAAGAAGGAATGGCTAAAAATAAAGTAAGCCAAAATAAATATGCATTACTTCATCAACCACAACAATATATAAACCAACCTACACAACAATGCCATAAACTTTTAATTCACTCATGAAATAAAAATCATGCATAAAGCATGATGATACATGGCATACAAAATAAAATCTAGAACTATCCTAATTGGTCTAGAGAGCCATAGGATTTGCTTGCAAAAGAGATGAAGAGTTTTTATTTATAGCGAGGAAGTTAAACATACATATTGTTAGTCTTGTGCGGGTGAGAGGTGGTTATACGAAGATTTGGTGTGGTGAGGTTTTGGTGCGGAAGGTTGTATGAGCAATATTATTTTTTTTTAGTGCTTAATGTAAGAGAACATAAAGTGTAGTTGATCCCTCAAACAAAAAAATAAGGTTTCGGTTATGGAGACAACATAAGCAAGTTGCTTCGTGGGCATCAAGAGGATTAAACGGGACTGGATGAGCTATAATGGGTGGTGATGGTATTGGTGGTGGTGAGGGAGTGTTGAAAGAAAAATCAAATAGAGTGATTGGTGAGAATGTAAAGGTGATGTCCATAGGCTGATGCTCAAGTGATGGTATGTGATGAGAGACTCTAGGAGGTGGTGAATTATTGGAGCTTAAGTAGGGATTTGTTGATGGAGATGATGAGTAGAATGGTGATAAGTTGAGCTTGGAAGCAATTGAGGAGGAAGAGGATAGACTTATAGTTAATGAGTTTTGAATGGAGCATTAAGGGTTGATGGTGACATAGGTTTTTGTGTTTGGTGAAGGAGTCTTAGCATCCTCTTGTGTAAGATCAATGAATAATTATCTTGATGGTATGATTGTGATTTTGGGTTTCTTGGTATTTCTTGAGGTTGAGGTTTGAGAAGATGCCATGGAAGTATTTGAGGTTAAAGATGAATGAGGATGATGATGATTTGAAAATGAGGATTGGGAGCCATTTTATTAAGAGGAAATGGCGTAAAAATGGTATGGGATAGTGTTAAAATGGACAAATCCAAGTAATGTTTGAATTTTCTAGGCAAATATAGTTGTTGATAAGAAAAAGGTTATCAAAAGCAAAAAGAAAACAGTAAGTTTTCCTATACCCAGGTGCCGGTCCCTTTATCTATGGGACCGACCCCCATATTGATTAGGAGGCCACCACCTGGTGATTTTTTAGGTTGCCCAGAATTTGTTGTGTGCCATTTTGTATAAGAAAGTAGGTATTTAGGTGGCTATTTTAGGCTCACAAGACTCCATATTAGCTAGCTAAAAATATGGAATTATAGTCTTAGGCATGTATGTTGGGATTAAAAGTCTTTTTGATGTTGTTTGGAGTTACTGCTGCTCTTATTGATATTAATGCTGCTCAGTCAAAGTTAGTGCTGCTGGAGAATTTCAATGAAAATTATTCTAAGTGTTTAAGACTGCTGGTGAAGTTACAACTGCCAGTACAAAGTTACTACTGCTAGTGTAAAGTTACTACTGCTAGTACAAAGACTGCTTGAAGTTAAGACTGCTTGAAGAGTTACTACTGCTAGTGCATATTAGTGCTGCTCATGCTAGTACAAAAGTTACTACTGTTAGTACAAAGTTAATGCTGCTGAAGGAGTTAATGCTACTAGTGAAGAAGTTAGTACTGCTGAGTTAGTTAGTACTGCTTATGTGATTTGTATGAGATATTTTGGTAAATGATATGTATAAGTTATTTGTTTAGAAGATTATGATTACTTAGGAAAGTATTGTAAGCCGTTTAGGACTCCTTGGTGTATAAAAGGAGGTCCTAGGGCATAGAGTTTTATAGAGCATATAGAAAAATCAAAAAAACGAGTCATTCATAGAATTATCATAGCTTCAGGGTCTTTGTAACCCTAATACTTTGAGAGTATTCGTATTATTAATAATATTGGAGCTTTTGTCTTGTTTGAAATTATATGATTATAAAATTATTGTTTTCATTGTTAGTTCTTTACTTATTAAAGATTAGATTCCGCATAAATCTTAATACAACAAACAAAGTTTCTACTATAGTTGTGTTAGATTTATCTAATATAACTAATCCTTATACAAGCTTAAGGAATTTGATCTATTAAAGTAGGATCAACAAGTGGTATCAGAGCTTGTTGCTTTGAGAAACTTTGCTAGAAGATATGGATTAAGATTCTATACACATGGCGGCTGCATCCAAAGTTCCCATGCTCAAACTGGGTAAGTTTGAGTTATGGAGGATGAGAATTGAACAATGCATCCAGATGATAGACTATGCACTGTGGGAAGTCATAGAGAATGGTGCAACCTTGCTAAAAACAAAAATTATGGAAGGAGTTATGACAGAGATGCCTATTACAACTACTGAAGAAAAGGCTCAGAGAAGATTAGAGGTAAAAGCTAGAAGTACTTTAATGATGGGCATTCCTAATGAACATCAGTTAAAGTTTAACTCTATAAAGGATGCTAAGAAGTTGCTGGAAGCTGTTGAAAAGAGATTTGGTGGGAATAAAGCTACAAAAAAGACTCAAAGGAATCTCTTAAAGCAGGAATATGAAAACTTCCATACTCCAAGCTCAGAGATGCTTGATCAAAAATTTGATAGGCTTCAAAAGCTTGTGAGTCAGTTGGAACTTTTGGGTGAAAAGATTTCACAAGAAGATGTTAATCAACAGTTATTAAGAAGTTTGTAACCTGAGTGGAACACACATGCTGTTGTGTAGAGGAATGCTGATTTGGATACGATGAGCATGGATGATCTCTACAACAACCTCAAGGTGTATGAACCAGAAGTTAAAGGGATGTCTAGCTCAAGTTTAAGCACACAGAAC
>BQNB010149783.1:0-16125 GCA_026074375.1 Tanacetum coccineum
TGTCTTTTTCTAGCTTAAAAATAAGTTTTGTCAATAAGTCCATTTATTAAAGTAGCTTATTTTAGCTTAATCTTTAGCTGGTTTCAAAAAGAAAAATAAAAAAAATATTTTTTCACAAAAAGGTAGGGCACAGGACTCGAACCTGTGACCTTCCCTTTACACACACAACACCTCAACCAACTGCCCTTGGGTCTTTTTCGTTTAAGTCTCTTTCCATTAATTTCTTATACACAGTTTGATATTTAGCTTATTTGATTTTTCTCAGCTTATTTGTTTTAGCTTTTTGTCTTGTTTTTCTTTATAAACCTCAAGATTAGTGTCTAGTATTGTTTATAAATTTTCTTAAATTTTTATGATTAAGTTTAGTGTTTTTAATTTAATTTTTAGTGTTATTTAATTTAAAAAATAGTTTTAAATAGTTTAAAAATTCCAAAAAAAAATTATGAGTTTTAAAAATTAGTTTAATACATTTAAGATTAGAAATTTGCATTTTGAGTTTTTAGAGTTTTAATTTGTCATTTTTAGTTAATTAGTTGGTAAAATTTAGTTCTTAATTAGTTTTAATTTGGTTTTAAATGCCGTTAGATTTTTAAGTTGCCTTAATTTCTAGTTTAGCGTGCTTTTATATGCTTTTCCTTTGCGTTAATAGATTTAGAAATCAAATCCAAATCTTAAATGACAGTCAAGCTCGATTTACAACATGAACGTAGATTTACATTCACCTCTCACCGAAGAGAACGATACCCGTGTTGATTACTTATTATTCTTTCCTAAGAATAGTTTGTATGATACTTTGCTTATATATATGTATTATATATATATATTATTGAGGGTTATTTGTTTGATACGTATCTAAAACGAAATATCAAAATGGCGCCGCTGCCGGGGAAATGTGTAGCAATTTTTACGGGATTGTTCGTGTTCGTGCCTTGAAGATCCTTTCCCTTGTGAAAGTTTTTGTTTTATTTTATATAAAAATACAAAAATATTTTATACTTCTATTTTTATTTTCTTTTATTTTAATATTGAAAATAACAGTGTTGTCAATTATTAAATCGGCTCACTTTTAGATTAATAAACTATAAGAGAGGTATAAGGAGGGTCGATCCTACGAACTTCGACCCGAAAGGAGAATGTTTTAAAAAAGCTCCGCGCTTACCCACTCCTTCGCTTCTTTGTGCGTTTTCTAGAGAGCTACCGTACACCTTTGACTATCGGTTACCAATTTTTTTTTTCTTTAATTTCTTTTCCTTATGTATTATTTTAAAAATCTATAAATATTCTTCTCTATCCTCTTATTCGTTTAATTCTTATTCTCTCTACCCTCTTATCCGATAATTCTTCAACATGTCTTGGTTTTCGAGGTGCTCGTGGTGTGGAGGTCCGTTTAACGGTGGAAATTGTCGGCAATGTACCAATGTGAGTTTCGGAGACGAGTTTGTCCGTAACCCCGATCCCATTTCAAATGATGAAACACCCAATTTTTCCTACCCACCTTCACAGCCCCAAACATCTTCGTTCGACCAATTTCATTGTTTTGGGTGTGGAGATCCGTTAGAAGATGGTGTACGTTGTCAACAGTGTACTTGCAAGTGGTGTGGATATAATCTTAGAGGAGGATTTTGTTTGTTTTGCGCTTCAAGAGATGGAAATTCATCCATTGATGCTCCTAATCCGAACTCTTTCAATGATCCTCCAAACGTTTTCACCCACCCTCCACAACCCCAGTACGAATCATACTCGTGTGAATTATGTGGGAACGACGCTCATTATGGTTATGATTGTCCACCACGGGTACCGCTTGTCTATGAGCAGGAACCGTGCTACAATCAAAACTTTAGTGATAATTATTATCCACAAAATTCACCGAGTTTTCCACAACAATATCTTTGTTTTGAAAACTATGGGGGTCCTCATGAAAGTTTTCAGTGTCAACCGATGAATCAAAATAACTTTGAGCCTAATTCCTACTATTTCGGATTTGACCGACCCTCGCAGTATTCCATTGATCAACCACCTCCTCAAATGAGTATACAAGATATGGAGCTTCAGAAGCAGCAATATTTAGAGGAAATGCAAAGTATAAGTAATCAAATTCAGATTAAAGATTATCGTAATGAGAGAATAGATATTCGTTATAGAAGGGAATGTGAAATTAAGATTGATGAGCTTAAGGGAAAATTCAATGGAATGAGTATTGAAATTAATAAAAAGAAAGAGCTTCGGCAACTAGAGTAGGCGGCTAATCTTAATACTTATACTACCGAGCCTTCTCGATTTTTCAATTCTTTTTATGATGACAATGATTACGAGGAGAGTACTATTCCTTTGAATAAAATTATTTCTCAAATACCTCCGTCTATTGCAATCACACCCGTTTTACCGACTTTGGAGCCCAAGGACTCTCTCAGTATGGGGGATGAGCATCTTAGCACTATTCCTGAAAAGGAATCGGACGAATTCATAAAGTCTAGTGTTGAGGACCTTGTTCCAATCCCAAGTGAGTCCGATGATACTTTCGAGAGTGATAGTGATTGTGACTTGCCTTCATATGATGATTTCTCTCCCATTAACATTCCCGAGGGAAAATCCGTGACTTTCTCTAACCCTCTCTTCGATTCAAATAAAGATTTTACCTCTAGTGATGACGAATCACTATCCGACGAGGATGTTCCGGAAGATAAGGTTAAAATTTACTCGAACCCTCTTTTCGAATTCGATGATGAATATATCTCTAGTGACGTAAATCCTCTTTTTGATGAGGTCAAGAGTAAGGACTCTTATGTTTCTAACCTTGATGAGCCGGCTTTGCTTGTCACACCTCTTTTCGATGCTAATAAGGATGAGTGTTTTGACCCAAGAGGCGAAATTGATGAGATCGATGCTTTTCTAGATATGGATATTTCTACTGATTTTGAGGACGATTATTATGACTCGGAGGGAGACATAATCTATCTTGAGAGTTTGCTTATTAAGGACACTATTCCTAATCTCTCTCCCGAGGTGTTTTTAGATCGTGACCCGAGAAACTTAAAGGATGAACCTGATAATTTAAAGAGTATGGTCAAAGTTTTCAACCCTGGGATTTGGGAGAAATTTTTTTCTCCAACTTATGTGAAATTATCCTTTGAGGATCGCCATTATCTTTCTCTTATATATGTTATCCGAATTTTTCTTCTTTATTTCACCTATCCGGTGGATTATTCTCTTCCTCTCTCCTCCGGGAGTGAAGATACTATTTTTGACCCCAGCATCTTCGCTTTTCATTTTTCTTCTCTAGAACTGACAGTATCTCATCAGAGTGGAACTTTCATGTGCTTCAATGTTTATCTAAACATCTTGAATGGAAGTCTGATGGAGATTTGCTTTTCCACATGTTTCGTCCCTAATAACACGATGATATGGGGAAAGTCAAGCTAGAGACTCGCACAAAAACAAGCGCTTCTCGGGAGGCAACCCGTGTTTTCTATCTTCTTTTTCTATTTTCTAATAAGTGTGACGTGAGGAGGCTCGCCTCTTCCTTTCTCGTGTTTCGTGGTTTGTGTTTTATGTCCAGGATTGCCCGGATTATGAAGACTCTCGTGCTCGTGGTTTTGTCTATCATTCACTCGATCTTCAATCCTTAGCATATTTATATATGGGAATCCGATATCCTAGATCTTATTGATTAACGTTTATCTATAAGCATAAATAATAAACGACTTTAGATTTACGTAAAGACCATTTTAAACATTGAGGACAATGTTTAGTTCTAGTATGGGGGATCTTTCGATTTGATCTTACTTGCATTTGCCTTGTCTTCACGTAACCCCGTTTTTCCACCAAAAATATGTGATTTTAGGCCAAAATTAAAAAAATTTCAAAAATTGAATAAGTGTTTTGACACATAGTTTTTTCTTTTTGAGAATAAATTTTGACTTGATCGAGCATGTTGCGCTCTAGCTTGCTCCTTAACCTATATAAATAAAAGCTTTTGCTAGTTTTTTATATAAGAAGTTTTAAAACAAGAATTCTAGCTTGAAAAAGCCAAGAGTTTGCAAGTTTCCACAATAGACTTTAAAAATGCAAAGTTTGATTTTATTAGACTAAGCATTCACGGATCTTTTTATTTAAGATTTTAAATTTGCGAAAAACAAGAAATGATAGAGTTGAATATAATTTGGATGCTAAGCAAGGATTAGTTGGAAATCTTAAGAGCTCATAAGTGTAATTTGTGGCTTTTCCTCTTCGAAGCTTCTAACCGGACTAATAATACGTGCTCTTTTCAGAAATTAGACAAGTTAATGGTTTTATCACTTAAAAGTCCTTTTAAAATCAACATTTTTAGACTTTTTAGTCTTAGTTCAAATTTATACTTAAATTTTCTAAAAAGATATTTTCTCTATATATCGTGGTAATGTAAAGTGTGGAAAAAATGTGTATATGATAAGTAATATTAATAATAATACCTTGTCAGATTACTCTTTAGATCTCATAGAGGTTAATTGTGGCTTTTTGCTCCCACCAGCTTAATAAACGTTATATAATTGTTGAATACATAAATTTACTTTGGTTTTTGCGATTCTTAGTTTAAATCCCTTCGTAGAGATTCCTTCTGGCGAAATTAAGGTACACATCAAGGTTTTGTCAGTGTTGTAGGGAAATAGGCTACCGATTCCTGACGGCTCGCTACCGTTGTCTAGGTAGTTAAAAGACCACAGGACTTGAAATTTGGCTATAATAATAATAATAATGTAATAAACCGAAGCCGAAATAAGAATTTTGGATCATGGTCGGCTCGCATACCGATATGACAGTTGTTTAAAGGGTGGAGATAATAATAATAATAAGAATAAAGCCAAATTTCAACTCCAGGGTTATCTAAATAAAGCCTCCGTCTCTAGACTCGTAGTTGAGTTGTTTCGGATGAAATAAAAAGGATAACCCCTAAATCATGCGAAATTAGAACCTTAATGAGGACCTTATTCTCACCATATCGTCTCTTTAGGAAAGGATTTCAAACTAATTATGGTCTAAACCGGGTTTACTTTATATGAATAAGGACTTAATTTATTTGTCACCAATAATAAGAATAAATCCCTTAGAGAATTTAGGAATAAAGGAGCAGAAAGTAGCTATGAGTACACAATTTGCATCTATGAGTAGTGTTAGCATCTTAACTAGTGTTTAACAATGATTTCGTTTTTAAGCTTGGTTTGGGGCAGGTGAAAAATCAAGGACGATAAATTTATCTTTTTAGTGTTTCTTGTTCCGTGAACCTTAAAGTTAATAATAAATGTATGCATATAAAAATGGTAAAATGAGGCGCTTTAAACTAGTGATTTCTTAATCCATTTAGATGAACACTTAGCTACTTTTCAAAGTAATTAGTCTAAAGGGGTTGAAATTTTTAGTTTTCTATGTGTGTATATGACATTGCTTGAGGACACGACAATAGCTTAGTATGAGGGATTTTTGATATGTGTTTAATAAAAAATACATAGAAAATACATTGTATTTGTTTGTATTGTGAATTTCATTGTGCAGGTAATGGATATATCAAAAATAGACAAAAACAAAGCCAAAACAGACAAAACCGAGCACGAGATTGGAAGAGCATGAGAAAAGCGAAGCTGAAGGCGTATACATCTTTAAATGGGCCAACCCGTACCCATTTAATGGACCGGGTCAGCCCATTAAGATTTATACTATAAAACCTTAGCCTTTTAAATACAAGTCCTAATCCATAAGACCATTAATCAAAATCTATAAAACCCGGCCCAAGTCAAAGCCCAAACCTAACTTATAACTAGATCCAAGTCAAACCTAAGTTATAAACGTGGTCAAAATTATTATTCCTCCATCCCCTTCCCTTCCTCGTTTTTACATTCACACAACAACGATTCACACAGGGTAACTTAATCTACTCCACACACATATATCCTTCTAGAAGGCTAGCCTGACACGTATGACACAACCAAGGCCATGCTGGCAATCCCCAGCATTCTTATTGAATATGATTAAAGGGCTAGGATTGATGCTTAGGACACTCCTTGGACTAGAAGCTTTCTCTTCCTGCTATAAATAGAGAGGAAATCACTCACCCAAGAAATTATCTAGTGTAGTGTAGTGTAGCTTAATTTTCAGCTTATTTGTCATTTAAATTTTGTAATTTCCTTTTTAAAGCATTGTAAACCTTTCTTATTAATAAAATTCAAGTTTCCTTTAAATTTTGTGTTTAATTTTTATACGAATTTTGTTTAAATGTGTTGAGATAAGCTCGAATAAGCTCTTATTACCCTAATTAGCTTTTACCTCACTCAGTTAAGCTTTTACAAAGCTTAACTGAGCTATACCTCTCAAATCACTTACATATCCTCAAAAAGTCATAAAAAGCTCATATTAAGGATGATAAGCCAGATTTGAACGGGCTTATGGGTTTTACCAGCTTGTAGATAAGCTCTAAAGAGCAATTTAGATCCTTGTTTAGCTGGGATCAAAGGTACATTTACTTTTTCTCTTTTAAGCTTATATTCTCATTTAGCTTATTGCTTTGCTTATTCATGCTTATTATCTGCTTATTCATGCTTATTTATTCTTATAATAGCTTAAAATGTTTAGTCCTTAGTTTAAATTAGTTTAGTTTAAGTTTTAGTTAAAACTGCTCATTTAGAAGTTAAAATAGCTTATTAGTTTAGCTTATTATCTAGGGCTTATTCTTCTAAAGTTTTTGCTTAATTGTTCTTATTTGTCATAATGCTTTATCTGTTTTTGCAATTTAGAGCTTAATTATGTCTGTTGTAGTTTAAAATTAGATTTTCATGATCTAAAGGGGTGTTTGGGATAAGGATACTTAACATGGTAAAATCAAGTGTACTATGTTTTTGGTTAACAAACTGGTTTTAAATAGCTCTAATTTAGTTTAAATGTTAGTTTTAATAAGCTTAGAATAGGTTATGTTAAGTTTTGTGGCCTGTGTTATCATAACTCAAGTTTACGAAGTTCAAAAGCTTTTCAAACTGCTTATTTGAAGTATGTCTTAAAAGTCCATTTGAGTAGTGATATTTGTGATCAAAGTTGTTTCTAAAAGCATCATAGTTTATCTGTTTTGAGTCATTAGCCCTTGAAATCTTCTCTTAAAGATTTTAGCTGAAATAGTTTAGTGTAGCTAAAAGTGTGGTTTAGTTCTTAAAAGTCAGATTGTGTAGATCATTAGAGGTAAATTCATAGCTTAATTTAAGATTAAATCTTGTTGAGTTTAGCTTAATATGATAAGTATTAAACCTGTTTCAAATTTTCAACTTGCTAAAATAATTTTTAAGTCTTTAATTTCAATTGCAAAAAGCCATTGCATAACAAAAAGCCAAAAATAAACGTAGTAGTCTGTCATTTTCAGTTGACCTTTTCTAGCTTATTACCTTAGACGTTTAGCTCAAATCCTGCTTATTTGTGTTCTCTAAGTCTAGTCCTAAATCTGTTTTTGGTTTTTAGCTTTTTACCTAGTGCTTAATAGTCTCAATCTTAGCTTAAAAGTTGGTAAAAAGTCATTTAAAAGTGGTTTTTGTGTTTGATGTCTTAATAGCTTTTCAGTGCTTTTTAGCTTATTTTGTTTGCTAATTTTAGTCATAAGTGCTATTTAGGTTATGGTTTAGATCGGTTTTAGCTTTTTTGTTTTCAATTAGCTTAAATGTAATTTAAGAGCTTATAAAGTCCAAACAGTTTTGCTTAAGTCAAAGTCTTAAAAACCAATCTGTCACCTTTAGTCTGTCTTTTTCTAGCTTAAAAATAAGTTTTGTCAATAAGTCCTTTTGTTAAAGTTGCTTATTTTTAGCTTAATCTTTAGCTGGTTTCAAAAAGAAAAATACAAAATAAAAGATTTTTCACAAAAAAAGTTAGGGCTCATGACTCGAAACCTGTGACTTCCCTTCTCAACAACAAAAACCTCAACCAACTGCCTTGGGTCTTTTTCGTTTAAGTCTCTTTCCATTAATTTCTTATACACAGTTTGATATTTAGCTTATTTAGCTTATTTGATTTTTCTCAGCTGATTTATTTTAGCTTTTTATCTCGTTTTTCTTTATAAACCTTAAGATTAGTGTCTATTATTTTTTATAAATTTTCTCAAATTTTTATGATTAAGTTTAGTATTTTTAATTTAATTTTTAGTATTATTTAGTTTAAAAATAGTTTTAAATAGTTTAAAAATTCAAGAAAATATTTTCTGAGTTTTAAAAATTAGTTTAATACATTTAAGATTATAAAGTTGCATTTTGAGTTTTTAGAGTTTAATTTGTTATTTTTAGTTAATTAGTTGGTAAAATTTAGTTTTTAATTAGTTTTAATTTGGTTTTAAATGCCGTTAGATTTTAAGTTGCCTTAATTTCTAGTTTAGCGTGCTTTTATATGCTTTCTCTTTGTGTTAGTAGATTTAGAAATCAAATCCAAATCTTAAATGACAATCAAGCTCGATTTACAACATGAACGTAGATTTTCATTCACATCTCACCGAGGAGAACGATACCCGTGTTGATTACTTATTATTCTTTCCTAAGAATAGTTTGTATGATACTTTGCTTATGTATATGTATATATATATTATTGAGGGTTATTTGTTTGATACGTATCCAAAACGAAATATCAATCACTTGATCAATAACAACAACATATGTTGGCTTTCCCGTAACGGTCAACTTCCCAATCATCCCAAAACTTTACATACTCTACAAGGCAAGTGGCGATATTTTTCACTTTGTACAATACTTTACATCGTTGATTTTTAGACGTATCAACGAATAATCGATCCTTCGTGTAATTCCTTTGCGAAACGATTATCTTTAAACTTTCTTTCTCTTTTTGTATTTTTCTCATTTTTTGGATTTTTTTACCTATGCTTCAAATCTCGGTGTAGTTTCACCATCTTCACAATCATAATAATTCTGGATAATTTTTTCGTTCTTCGGTTTCACCAATAATTGTGACGGTAGTAAATCACATGAGTTTTGACTACTAATATACATTCCCATTTGCAATGTGCAAATTTCCAACCGCACCAAAGATAGAAAATGACACAAGACTCGGGAAATACAAACTTTACACTTTAAGCAACTAGCAACTGTAAATTAAACTTAATCTAACAGGGTAGGTTAAGGTGTAAGGGTGTAACGAAACAAATAGTTGGTGTAATTCCTAAAGGATTGGCTCTACGGGTTGTTCTAGTGGATCTTCACTCTAAAGATGAGAGTAGAAAAGGGTTTAAACGGGAGGTTAACTAACCGGTGTAGTTAGTTAATAAGCAACATGTAAAGGCTTTTTGGGTGTAATCCTAAAATTTACCAATTTAAACAAGTTACTCCATCTAAATCCATAGTACTTATCATTGCGGTCTCGAGTGATATACCAAGCCAAGTTCTAAAGTCTACAACATCACCGGCACACTCATATTTTGTGGAATTTGGGTAAACATTTGGAAACGGAAAGGCTAAATCCTCACAATATCTAACAAGGGTTATTGTGTGCGGGTTATGTATCAAGTAATTTCACAAAAGTATGCTTGAATTTTTTTTAAATTTGAGCATAATTTAAGCATTTTAGTGTGAAAATTAGGACAAGTAAACATTCTAATTCCATCCCCCCACTTGAATTATACAACGTCCTCGTTGTATATATAAAACATTAAATACGGGAATTTAAAAAGAATTAGAATGAGAAACTCCCCTGATATTTGCTCGGTAGATTCTCTAAGTTGCGTTTATGAGCAAGATTGTGTTGAACAGCCGCCTTGAAGTTTCAAGACTCCAACACTTCAAGATTTCCAGAAATTTAAATTCTCCACCAATATTCGTCGATATTTCTTTCTTGAGGTCCTGTAGAAAATATAGGAAGAACATGTGTATTCCTATCTTGGTACCTACGGTTAAGTTAAACTATACTAAACAAAATAAGTACGGGCCAGTCCGGTGGATACGGCGTATCAGGTTAGTGAATACGCCGTATTCAAAATCTGACAATAATGTTTTTAAAGTGCAATAAAAATAAAGACTGATAATGTCCAGACGATCAATACGCCGTATGGTATGGAGCGGATACGCCGTATTGATGTCTGAGAAGACAGACTCGATAACAAAATTAAATAACGTTCTGGGTTGTCTCTCGGGAAGCACTTTTGTTTACAGTAAAGTCTTTAAGTTAGACTTTTCTTCAGCTTCTCTTCATTATTTGGTGCACGTCACCTTCCATCCTTCGTCCTTAATCCGAAAGATTTCTTGGTAAGCTCGAAATGCCTCTTTTCTTGTAATAGTAAGATCGTCGTATTCGTCTTCTGTTAAAGCAACATACTCTTCATCATCACTGAACGAATATTTGATCATCATATATTTCCTTATATTGCATACCGGTAGCTCATGAATTTCACATAATTCTCCACTCTTATTATGTTCATGATTTATCTCATAATCATCATCGTAGTTTGTATAAATATTCCATCTTCTCTTTTGTTCGTAACGTGGCTCATCATCATCTTCTTTGATAAATCCTTCCATGATAGCTTTGTTCCTTAAAGCTTCATTTTTTAGTTCGCTATCTTCCAAAGCTTTGTACCATTCGTAATCCTGATAATGTAGTTGGTTTCCAATAATGTAAGTTCCTGGTAAGTTTCCTCCATTACAGTATCCATCATCCTTCCAACTACATGTTGGCCATTCCGAACACCCAGTCTTATAGTTGAAAGGCTTGCAACTATGTTTAACTGGTGTGGGTTTGGTCCAAACTCCGGTGTTAGTCCATGGCTTCTCATCGACCCATGGTACGTCCTTGTTCCATTCATAGATCCAATCATTCTTGTAATCTTCATAGGTCTTAAATCCCTCAATGTCCTTAGTAAGTAAGTCTGGATCGATTTGCAAAAGATAGTTAAATTCATTGAATGCCTTGCATATAGGTGTCTCAAAATCAAATAAATTAGTGTCGATCCTAAAGACTTTAGCAACTTCATCCATATCATCAGAAGATTCTTCATCTGTGAGCTCAACCTCATCATCTCCTCTAATCCAGTAAATCCATAATGCTTTTATAGTATAATGATCCATTGTCTTGTAGTTGAGAAATTTTGACTCCAACCATTCAGTAAATGCAACATCAGACGGATCATACCCCATGTCATCATCATCATCATCCTCTGAATCATCATCCATTTTCGAGTTACTTGGGATGTTAGCAACTTCAACTTCATATGTGAATAAATCATTATCTATTCTGTTTAATCGACTGACTTCCATGTTTAAAATTTCAAGTTGTGTATCGCAAGGGAGTGAAACATCTTCGACCATAACGTCCTTAATTTTCTCGAACTCTCCTTTGATAACCTTTGTCATTCTTACTGAAAAATATCCAGAAAATTATCAATAGAACCAGCAGAGAAACGTATATAAAAAAATTGGGCTATAAGTTCAAGAATGGAAAAGAACTTATATCAGATGATCGATACGTCATATCCAATGGAAGAGGATACGCCGTATTGATTAGTTTGAATGAATACGCTGTATTGGATAGAGAACTGGATACGCCGTATCCGATGGAAGTGAATACGCCGTATTAAACTGTCGACTAGAACAGTGTATCAAACAATTAAATACGCAAACAATTAAACATAAATATATACAAGCAAGCAATTAAAGACAAATATATAAAATTTACATAATATACAAGAATATACACTAATCCTAAGGGTTAGATCTAATCTAATGTTAAAAACCAAAATATCAAATAAAAATCAAGATTAATTTTTACTCCCCGGCAACGGCGCCAAAAACTTAATGTGTTGTTGTGTGGTGTATAATTTATTGATTCAAGTTTTAAATTTATATTTTGCCAAATAAACAAAAAACAACACTTTAACGGGCAATGTACCCGATCGGTAGTAGTTTCGTGGTAATTAGGGTGTCGAACACTTGAAGCGAGGTTAAATCTATCAATTTAATTAATATCTTGGTTATCTAATCTATGTTAATTCTACTTTATTCTAAACTTATGTTAAACCTATGCCAGTCTAATATCCTAAATCTAACGGAAAAGGGGGGTTTTCAGCCTGAGAGACTGGCACGGTTTGGTTGGTAACTACAATCAATTCAAGGCACTTTAACCCATGCGAGCTAATTAACAAAGGATAAAAGAGCGATCGAACCTTATATAAGAAAACTATATAAACCATTATTAATCCGATTAGAAAGTTGGTTTGTTTATTAAGTGCAATGATTTCTTCTCTCGAGGTGGCATATCATTCTTAAGACTTAGGTGTTACATCATCCTAAGACCTAGACATAATAATTCTGTCACAATTAAAGCATCCGCATAAAGCATCCTTATTTGCTGATTATAATCTATCTTAGGGATTAAGGCAATGGTGATCTTGTTAAACCCTAGCTCATAGAGACTTTACCCACTTACCGCTTATTGGCAATTTATACACTAGTAGTCCACTTGTCAAACTATCCAATGGAATCAGAACGTTACTTGTTGAATTATTTAGGTCACCTGCTAGTCAACACGATCAATAAACTATTGGCAATATCTAATTAACTAGTTAAGCCCAAAGCGTATCCTAGACACAGACTTAGAAGGATAATATTTGTGTAACTATGATTCTAGATAATTAATATATGGAGAGCTATCCTGGACTCTAGATCTACTTGGTCCGTGTCACTAGATCCAGTTGAATGATAAGTCGCATACAAAAGAGCGTAAACAAGTATAAATTGATAAACATAAACAAGCATACAAAGATAAATCAAGAAATCAAGAGAAACAAATACCAAACATTTAGATCTTCATAATAATGGCTAATACCTGAAGGTATTAGCCTTCAAACGTCATATACGGAATTACACGTTGTCTCCTATGGAATTGAATATGTTGCTCGACCTCTTCTGCTCTTTTTCTCCTCTGAAAATTGACTTTTATGGTTTAGGTATCGAGAATATGATTTAGCACACTTAAAACTCTATTTTGAGCCTTTTATTTATAAGGTCTGGAAGTCGGTTCGATACGACATATCTAAGGAGTTGGATACGGCGTATTGGGGATTTCTAGGAGTAGGGACCACACTTGATATCTTCTAGAATATTATATTCGTTCCATATATTGAATATGGCGTATTGAGTATCTCTGGATACGGCGTATTGAGCTTCATCCTCTGTGGTCTTTGGTGAGTGCAGGGACGGATACGCCGTATCTTCCTTTATGGATACGGCGTATTGGTCTTCAGAATAGTAATCTTCAAAATATCTTCTTTTAAGCTCCAGAATGCGCGCCTTTTGCTATCTTTCACCAATTACTCCATAATTACTACAATTCTCAAATATAAATGATTAAGTAACAACTCTTTGCAATAACTATACAAAACGGGTTAATAACATGGGATAAATGATGCTATAAAATAGACGTTATTTGATGTCATCAAAAGACCATATGTTCTCCTTGTCTGCTCATCAGATGATCAACGCGAGGCCTCCTCATAACCATTGATCATCCTTAAGGGTTTATCTCTAAACCCTAATTTCCTCTTTACAAATAGAAGACATCATACACAACTTTTATAATTTCACACACTTGGTCAAAATATCGTTTCTCACACAGTAACACACGCATGGTTTGTTTAAGTGCACCCGAACTTCTTTATCAGCTCATTAGGTCCCTAATGTTTAATACGAGAAACTAAACAACACAACAATCCAAATCCACTCTTAATCTTGATTTACATACCATACGTAAACAAATATATCTATTTAAACTATTAAAACACATTTTTTCCTCTCTTTTAATTATTTTTTTCCAAATTTAACTAAACTTAATAGCTTGACACGTGGCATAGTGCACTTTAATGAGAACTGTACTAAACCAAAATTTTGCACGGAAAGAAAATTTCAATTCTTTTATTTATTGTTTTCAAATACTTTGTTTAGCTAGCAGTAATGATCTATATGAATTTTGTTATTGAACCAAAAATTAAAGTATGTAACAGTTCATTTGTTTAAATTTAGTTGGTGACTTTTTTTCATTTAAGTTTAGTATGTAGTGACCAATAAAAACTATTAGGATAAATTACACAGTTCGTTCATGTACTTAGACCCGATTGCAGATTCAGTCCCTAGATAAAGGGGGTCGATGTCGTTAATCCTTAAAGTTGATTTTTGTTACTTGTTTGGTCCCTCGAACGCCGTTATACGTAACTGGCGTTAATTTGACTTTTCAACCAAGGGCATTTTAGTAATTTCTTTTTTTTTGTTTTTTCACCGTTGGTCCCTGACTTAAAAATCCCAACGGGTGCTTTACTATTGGTTTTTTTTTGTCGTTTTCCACTTGCACCATTGGTCCATGAATTGTTTCAGTGTATTAAATGATGGTTTGCAAGGTAAAACATACAAATTATAAAATGGTTCGTTGTTCGTGTGGTTTGGAAGCCGTGATCAGAACATCATGGACTAATCGGAATCCTGGTCACCATTTCTATGGTTGTCCTACAGTTGTAAGTATGATCGGATCGAAAAATATGTAACAAATCATTTTGTTTGTTTATTTACACATCATTTTTCTTTTATTTTCAGAGTCCAACCTGTGTCAACTTTCTCCGGTGGTTTGATCCACCAATATGTTGAAGGTTTGTTCAGATTATCCTTGTTTTGTTAAGGTCACTTAATGAGCTTGAAGAAATCATTGCTATGGTTGTAGAAAAGCGATTTAGGTTGATGAAATATCTCATCATCGGCTGGGTTGTGTTTGGGTTTTATGTTTACTGTACAATGTGAAACTTTAAGGTAATTGCTTTTTTGGGTGGAAATTGGTCGAATACATATTAGATTTTGGGTAGATCTTCTTAGTAGGTAATGGGTTATGGTATTGTGGATGAATGTGGTTTTGTGTTGATTGATGAAACGAATAGATTTTGTTGTTAGTCATATTATTGTGGATGAATGTATTAATTGTTTGACTAATAAAGTCAACATTTAGTGCATTGTTGTTTGACTTATAAAGTCTAGATTTAATTAGGTTGATTGGTATGATTTAGCAAAAGTTAAAAAATCTGTATAACCATTTGGCACCAAAAACATAAAAGCTGAAACAAATAAATACATTAATTCATTCATTACAAGAACAACAACAGATCATGGATAATTCATACAACGTATGTAGACAAAATAAACCCCAACTAATTGTTGATCCCACTTGAATGGATCTTGAATTCTTTAGCTCGTGTAAGGTTTAGTTATGTAAGATAAATCCTACACAACTATGATAGAAACTTTGTTTGATAATACTAAAGATTATGCGGAATCTAATCTTTAATATAAGAAGAATTCTTCAATGAAACAGTAACACAAGAACACAATTTAATTCAACAATAAAAGCTCCAATATTATTATTACAAATAATACGAATACTCTCCTAGTATTAGGGTTACAAAACCTTGAAGCTATGACAATTCTATGAATCACTCGATTTGATACTTTGATGCATAGAATTCTATACCCTAAGACCTCCTTTTATACACCAAAGAGTCCTAATGGGATTATAATATTTTCCTAAGTTATCATGATCTTCTAAACAAATAACTTATACATATCTTTTACAAAAATATCTCATACATATCCCATAAGCAATCTTTATCTTTTCTCTGAGCAGTCTTTATCCTTTCAGCAGTTGTAATCTTTCAGCAGTTGTAACTTTTATACCAGCAGCATTAACTTTCAACACCAACAGTAGTAACTTTTGTACCAGCAGCACTAACTGTGTACAAGCAGCATTAACTACTTAGAAAGTTTTCTTCAATCTTCACCAGCAGTACTAAGTTACACTAGCAGTACTAACTTTACTCTAGCAGTACTAACATTACTAGCAGTAGTAACTAGCAGTAGTAATATACACTAGCAGTAGTAACTTACACTAGCAGTAGTAACTAGCAGTACTAACTACTTAGCATATTTTTCATTAAGATTACTAACAACACTAATTTATGCTTAGCAGCAGTAACTAATACCTTAACAGCAGTAACTTCAAGAAGGCTTTTAATCCCAACAATCCTCCCTTAAACTTGATATTTATCTTCAAAATCATCAAGTTTCTTCATTAAAAGCTTCATAATTACCAGGAGGATGC
>BQNB010149784.1:0-16125 GCA_026074375.1 Tanacetum coccineum
GTTCTTTTGTTTTTTGATATTACAATGTTCTTTAATGATCTCACTTCCACCATGACAATATAGTTGTGTAGTTACTTATAATTAGTATGCACTTGTATTATTCTATGGCCCATGGTTTATGGAACGGTGGATGTAATCTAGGTTTTTAAGATCGGGACATATGATCGTTTCGTTTGTGCTATTATATTATTTTCTTAATAGAGGTTTTAAAATCACTCTAAAATTACAAAGTATTATATATCAAACACAAAATTCTATAATTTTTCATGATAATGACGGCCTAAATTATAATTATTGAATTTTAAGAAGATTACCATCTTATTTTTTAAATTCTATAGAACTTAATCCATAAATTTATACAGTAGCTTTTTAGCTTGTGCTTTGTAATATCGTAAAATCTTAATGCCTTTAAATTGGCATCTTAACAATCATTATCGAAATAATTAAATACTTAAATTGTATCTAAGGGAGAACATTGAAACAGAAAAATCTTTTTTAATAAATGTTTTTTTTCTTAAAAAAAAATACAACACATCTATTTCAAGTTTTCAACCATATTCGGTAGGCTAGGTTACATATTTATTCGTTCTTTATGGGCCATTTAGTTCTGTTGACTTTTTGAAAGCTTACATGTTGAAATAAGTATAAATTACAAAAGTGGCTATGACCATTCCACTAGTTGAATTAAGCAGATATTAGTGAAGTCAAACTTTTATTCTGATGAGATTTTGTACATCGAGGCCACCCAAGTTTTAAACTTTTTTCATTAAGGTCGCTAATCTTTGAAATTTTATTTATAGGCCAAGTATATCTCTCTTTTCACTCATACCAAATCCGGCGAAAATCACACTAGAATATAGTAAATTGACAGATATACCCTTCTTTTAAAAAATCAAAATAATAAGAATTCTATTATCAATATGTAATACCTACACTACTAGAAAGTTGACTTTCAGCGACGGAATTTTCGACGGACCAGCAATCCGTCGCTAATTACCGACGATATTCCAACGGATTTACAAAATATATGACATTCCTCGGAAATCCATCACTATAAGTAATAAATACACTATTTCAACATTTTCCATACTTACCACATTTTCACTTTCTTTTCACTTTATACATAAATAAATACACCATTTTCACTTTATAAACCCCTCCTACACCGCACCGTTCCTCTTTCGTCCGTCGCCGTTGACCTCATCTCCACCGTTGACCTCATCTCCACCGTTGACCTCATCGCCACCGTTAACCGTACGTCGATACCTCATCGCCACCGTTGACCGTACGTCGTTGACCTCATCGCCAGCCTTCGACCTGCATCGCCACCATTCTCCGTCCGTCGTTAACCACTTTGCCACAGTTCCTCACCGTTCAAATCACTTTCATCAAGGTTTAATTCTTCTATTTTAGTTGTGTTTGTTTCGTTTATGATAAGTTTTTGTTTATTTCTGATATTTTTCCTAATTTGAATGTATTAGTTTGCCCTAATTTGCTGCAAGTGTTTGTTGTGATAAGTAGTTGTTTTGGAGTGTTTGGCTCAAAAAGAGTAGATCATACGAAGCTCAAGAAGAATGTTTTTAATTCCTGTTTGTGCTATGTGTTTGATACGAAACGAATGCGAATTGGTTTTTAAGTGAGTGGAGAAGATAATTGAGTGTTTGTGTAAATTATTGTTGGAGGCCGAATTAGTTATTTGCCTAAAGTGAAATGGAATTAGATCGTGAGATAAGCGGAAATGGGTAGGAAATATTGTTTGGATTTGCATATGGGGTAAAACGATACAATTAGGCTAAAAAAGAGAGTAATCAGGTAAAAAGTGTTGGTTGACTTCATATTTATTCGAAGGTTTGAGCATTGCATATTCTTTGCTTCAGGTTCTAGAAAAAGTGGTTCATGGCCGAGGCCGTAATGCTGATTCATTGGATACATATTTCGGGGTACACGAGGAGCTACTTTATGCTCGGAAGATTAAGCATGTTGAAGGTACTATATTGCGTTTTGAACTTGGGATGTGTTGATATATTTGGCGTTAAAATGATGAGCATATGATCTTTGTTAAATTGATAGATTGTCCCCAAGACCTGTTTTGGTAAGGTATGCAAAGTCTAGTTACATAATAGTTCAAAATTTGCAATATTGTATTCTTATTCTTATTCGTTTTACTTTTCAATAGGACCTCTAAGGATGTTTTAGCAGCAAAAGGAGTTAAGCTGACATTGTCTCCGAACCTTAATACACTTGCTTTGGTTGAGGTAATTCATCAGTCACTCCAACTCTTCAAGCCTCAAAGCGGACAGGAAGGGGGTGCAGATTTTTTCTAGATAACTAATGTAAAATATGATTAAGGGTATACTTTTTTTAAATCTATGTGATTATTGACTAATGATTGAGGAGGTTTTGGCTTCTAAGCATTAAACGTTACACTTTCGACAACTTTTAACCAGTTTGGCACGTTAGACATAAAACATAACCTGAATCGACCCATTCATAGTTGAATGATCGAAATTGCCACCTCTAATTATAGATATTATAACATTGTCTCTAATCAGGTGTGCTTCTTGATGGATCAATATTAAGGGCCAAACTTCTCGGTAGGGCAACAAGAGATTGCTTCTTTATTGATCCCATGAGAGACGGAAAAAAGGTAATTTAAATTATCTACAACTTCTTATGGACCATCACATAATCAGCTGTATGATGGTTCCTGGTGGTGGCAGCTTCAACCTATTTGTAGTTTGGCTATAAGGGGATTGAGTCGTATGGGTCAAACAAGTTGAAAGTTGTGTCACTTCAGTTGCCTACAAAATATAACTAACTCAATAATTAATTGTATCGAGAATGGGACAAAATATATCTGTAGGTCAACCCAACCCAGTTCAACATTTTGATCTGTTATCCAACCCAACCTATCTGTAGTTATTTGTTCTTAATAAGGGTCGCTGGTTTAATAAAGTTATGTAACCGATATCAACTTAAAGTTTGAGCTTAAACTAGTTTTTCTTAGCTAATGATAACAGATTGATGGTTGAGGTTGCAGGGTCGAGCTGAGACATGGAAACTGAGATTGCTTGACATAGCTTCTTTGTACACCTACTCACGCCTTCACGCTATCATAGCTGAGACACTAAATCTCGCCAGGTTCACCATCTTTATTATATCCATCTGTTCAACTAAATTTGGCATATCGAACACAACCAAAAAAGTCGTTTAGGTCGTCTATTAATGTTGGTTGCTACTCCAGTGTCAGGGATCAGTTATTACCTAGTCGACAAGAAGGATTATATTTTAAATTACCCATATAATAAGTGACTTAACCGAAAATTAACTTTTTAATTTTATAATAACTAAAAGATTAAGTAAAAGGTTATAAGTGACTTAAGGTTGAAACACATAAAAAGATCATATATGTTTAGTACTTGTCATTAAAAAGGATTCCATATATCATGTAATTTCTATGGTCTTGTCAAGCAAGGCAAAGCACAAACTAAACACATGTTTACAAGTAAGGGGATAGCTTCTGCGAAGCCACTTATGTGACTCTGTTTTGAAGGACACAACCAAAACATGTAAACTAACAAATGTGTGCATACGATAATGATATCACATAGTAAATGTGTTAACGCCACTTGAAAGTCTATTAGATAGTCACAGAGAGAGAGAAAGGTTGACACACATAATCTGTGATTTGTAGTAAAAAGGATTTCCATATATCTATGGTCTCATCAAGTAAAGCAAGGCGAAAACGGTTCCAATTACATGTTTACAAGTGAGGCGATAGCTTAATTTATAACAATCGCTAACGAATGATAATAAAAAAAACTAAATATAATTCTACTCTTCCTGTCTACATCACAAGAGTTCCATATTTTTGCTATTTATATTGGGATATTGCAAGCGATGTTCGCCTTATCGTTTTGCTCTTTTCGTTGCTTCGCTTTTTGGGTACTCTAAATTATTGCTAAATATTATCTGATAACACTATCTGGAAGCTGCTGCATATTCTTGAACCTGGCAGGGTCACTTGCAAAACTTACTTGGCTATGCATGTTTAGTATATTGTGTCAACAAAATGATAAAGGTATCAATTGTCAATCACTTCTGAACCCTTATTGGAACTTCTTTTACTCTGTATTATGTTTCAGTGCTCTAGTTTACATATCATCTTATTGTTTTCAATTGTATTTTGCAGTCCTTGCAAAGTGTTGTCTTCAAGGAGGTGTGTCTCACTATAATGACTTAATTTTATAGCTATTTAAGATGGTGCTTTATCACTATAATTCATTCGTCCTCTTGTAATATTAGATATCTTGCTCTTCTGGTATACTGATATGGTTCTCTTACACAGGCTGGTTCAGTTGATCCCGTGACTAGGACAATCAGTATCTCCTTGAAGTATTTTGACATAGGCATTGATGCAGCGTTGTTGTCTCAGGTTCTTATTACTGCTTATGTCTATAATTTCATCAATTCAGTTTACATTATTTATGAACATGTTAAAGGATGAACTGTAATCTTTGGTCATTAAATTGTCACTTTTGTTATCTTTTGCTAATTTTATTTATTTATTATTCAGAATATCATTGCTTGGATCTGGCGTGTATTATGATTTATGAAATAACTTCTTCTTATTGGACAGTATATGTCCCTCTTATTCATTGGAATGCTGGTTGTGATATCTGTTCGTGGATTCTTGAATAATCTAATGAAGGTAACCTTAGTTCCTCCTACTTTGTCTTCCATTTAGTTATTTAGAGGTTGCAAAACACGCGGGCTGGGGAACAGGTCAAAGCAGCTTACTTTTATACCTGTCGGGATGGGTTGACCGAGAACACTTTTTGCAATAATCTACTTGTTTGAGTAAATTGATTTGGGAGATTTTCTGCTTACTTTAACTGTTTTCTTTTATAGGTAAGCTTTTTGACCCGTTTGACCCAATATAGATAAAACATTGTAGAATAAGAATGTTATCACTTACATTAGATATAAGTCCAATCAGGTGAATTTTTTTTATATAAGAATGTTATCACTGCATATAAGTACTTGTATAAGTACTTGTGTCTGGAGTGACGCATCTCTGATCGAGAATTGCTTTCTTTATTTGACTTGTTTCCTGTCAACCACATTAACCCATTTGACCCATCTCCAATTGAGACTTGCTTTCTCTATTTTGACTTGTTTCCATATGTAAGTGCAGTTACAACTAGAAGTGGAACGTCAAGTGTAAAGAACACATGCAACAACGGGAATTGGAGGCGAATGCTCGTGAACAAGCTCGAGAAAGAGAATGGCAACAAAGGATCATTGACATTAACTCAATGTTAAAGAAGTTTACCGATTCACTGCCCCCCTCCTCTTAGTTCGATAATGTAATATCAATTTCAAAATCAGGATTAAATACTATACTTTCATGTTGAAGGTTTTGAATGGGTCGCTTTGGATTTTGATTTGACTACTTGTAATTGAATGATAAATTTTCATAATTGATCTATTTAGTTTTGAATTATTCCTTTTTTTATTAGTTTTTTTTTGATAAATTCAAGATACAGGATTATATAAATGTGAGCTTCAAGCTATGAAATTATATGCATCTTTGTGACAGAATTGTGGCTCCTTACCGACGATCACTTATTGTTTCCGACGATTTTCCGACGTATATTTTACCGACAGATTTCCGACGAAAAAATACCAACAGAATTCCAACGCATGTTTTTGGTCGGTGTTTCCAACTGAATTCTGACAGAAAGAAATTTGCGACCATGGTTTTTGCGACACACTATTTCCGTCACAAATCCGTCAGAAAGTGTTTTTACCGACGGATTTCCGACAAAAATTGCTGTCGCTGAAAGTCAAGTTTCTAGTAGTGCTAATATACCCTTTTAAGCAATAATATATAAAAGAACAATCTCAAAGATATTTTCGAAATCATAAGTGATGGATGCTTCTCTTCTTTCATCATCATTAATATTATAATCAAAATATAACCAAAATCCTATTGACTTTTGTGGGGCTTAATCTTACTACATATATGAAATTCATATTATTTACACAGCGACGTAAGTAAACATTTTTTTAACATTTGCTGCATAAACTAATGTTTTTTTATACATTAAAAATGTCAAACATAAACCTTTAAGAACAAAATATATAGCCAAAAAAGGCATACTAATCTGAGCATCACGCATGAGTAAATGATGTAATGTATATTTAATAGAAAAATAACCCCAAACCAACCAAGACTATGGCAAAAGTTTTCAGCATTGCATAAGAAAATATGAAAATCACAACAATATCCCAATTCAAGTTTTTTATGAATCACATGTCGTAATAAGCCAACAAAAATGTCCAACAAAAGAACCTCTTAGATAAAAAAAAGAACGCACTGTCATCGTCTAAGGGCCTGTTTGGTAGCAACAATTTTGAAGCTTTTTTGGAGCTATTAGCTTTTTCTTCTATAAAACAAAGCTCAAAAATATAAAAGCTTTGTTTGGTAAGAAAATTTGAAGCTTTTAAAACTAACAAACAGCTCTTGTTTTAACAGCTAGAGAAATGAACGTTTGAAAATTTAGCGGAGCTTTTTGAATGATTAATTAGTTATGTACATTTATGCCCTCCATTTATAATATCATTACATTTATATAACTTTCAAAGTTTAGTTATACGACATTCACTACTAGAAACTTGACTTTCAGCGACGGTCATTTTTGTCGGAAATCCGTCGGTAACAACAGTTTCCGATGGATTTATGACGGAAATAGTGTGTCGCAAAAACCATGGTCGCTAATTGCTTTCTGTCGGAATTCAGTTGGAAACACCGACCAAAAACACGCGTTGGAATTCTGTTGGTATTTTTTCGTCAGAAATCTGTCGGTAAAATATACGTCGGAAAATCATCGGAAACAATAAGTGGTCGTCGGTAATGGGCCACAATTCTGTCACAAAGATGCATATAATTTCGTAGCTTGAAGCTCACATTTATGTAATCCTGTATCTTGAATTTATCAAAAGGAACTAGTAAATAAAAGGAATAATTCAAAACTAAATAGATCAATTATGAAAATTTATCATTCAATCACAAGTTTGTAGTCAAATCAAAATCCAAAGCGACCCATTCAAAACCTTTAACATGAAAGTACAGTATTTAATCTTGATTTTGAAATTGATATTACATTATCGAACTAAGAAGGGGGAGATGCTCTGCTACTGGATCATAGAGAACATCATTCCACACGACTTGCATACAAGAATAAAAGAGCTTTCTACAAAAATTAATGTATGCTTCAGAAAAATCCTCTAAGCTTCCAACAGGTTTTTTGCCTCCAAGAGATTCCACCAAAGAAGATCCGTACATTAGTGTTTGATAGATATGTTTGTAACAGGGGATATGCTCTGTTACTAATTGATTCATAGAGAACACAGTTCCCACACGACTTTGCATAACAATGAATAAAAGATCTTTCTATATAAAATTTAATGTATGCTTCAAAAATCCTGCTAAAGCTTTTCCAACAGGTTTTTTTGCCTCCAAAGAGATTCCACAGTATTTGAAAGAATGTTTGGATGTCAAACACTATGAGTATGCAGGTCGATTTCATTCTCCATAATACAACCCTCCATACGCCTGGTTTGTGTCCATCAAATTCTAGATAAAACCAGACAAGCAAACATAGCTACAATCAAAGAGTAATATAGTTCAGGCATTATAAGCAAATTACCCTGTTAATTCCATCTGATGAAAGGTGTTTGACTATTTGTATGGGACTCTTTCACTAATGAAAGTTATGCTTTAGAAGAAGCTTACCCTGACTGTCACACATTCCATTAATAGTATGGCTAACTATTTCATCCCTAACATACCTTTCGATTGTTATGCTTTCATGAACCTGAATTGCAACTACTGGGCGCAAACCTCCCCCATAAATGAATGTTAATAAAATAAACCGGGTTTGAAAGTCAGTTTTCATTGTTACTAAAGATGATCTTTAGAAACACTTTCTACAGTCAGATCAGTTACGTCTCATAAGATTCTATATTATATGATTCCAATTACGGGATGGTCTTCACTTTATTCTCAGAATGAAAATCCCAGTTGCAAAGTAATCAGACTATAGGAATATAGCAGCAACATTGTATGTGAGTTGGAAATATCATGGTAGGTATAAATACGATTAGTACATACGCAAGGTACACCATATTGGGTGCCAAGATAAACATTTGCAGGTTTTAGTCAAATCAAAATCCAAAGTGACCCATTCAAAACCTTCAACATGAAAGCATAGTATTTAATCCTGATTTTAAAATTGATATTACGTTATCAAACTAAGAAGGGGGCGTGAATCGGTAAACTTCTTTAACACCGAGTTAATGTCAATGATCCTTTGTTGCCATTCTCTTTCTCGAGCTTGTTCATGAGCATTCGCCTCTAATTCCCGTTGTTGCATGTGTTCTTTACACTTGACGTTCCAGTTCTAGTTGTAACTGCACTTACATATCGCTTTCGAATCGTGATCTTATTTGTGCTTGTCCCTCTTCCAATCTTCTTATTGTCTCTTCCAAAGTTAGTACTGGCATTGTATGAAGTCCGATTAAAAAGCAACAAAGATCATATTAGATTGACAGAAAACAAGTCAAATAAAGAAAGCAAGTCTCAATTGGAGATGGGTCAAATGGGTCATTGTGGTTGACAGGAAACAAGTCAAATAAAGAAAGCAATTCCCGATCAAAGACGGGTCAAATGGGTCACTCTAGACACAAGTACTTATATGCAGTGATAACATTCTTATATAAAGAAAATTTCACCTGATATATGTAATAGACATCATCAAAATCAAATTCATTCGAATAAGTATTGCAACCAAATTAGCTAAAACACAAAAGATTATCCAGGCTCATTAACAAGATTAAATTAAAACTGAGCTTGAATTCACACAAATCCTACTAAAACCGTTTACATATAACTAATTACTAATAATGAAGTTATATCAGTATTTTAAGAAGTTATTGGATCATATTACATTAACCGTTAGAGAACTAAAGAATGTTGGCAATCTGTGTTGGGTCGACTTGACCCGTTTTGACTTGGACCTATGTTGACAGATACCTAAAAGGCCCGTTTGTTCACCTCTATAATTCTAGTAAAAGATCTTAGTCAAATAACTCCTCCATCCTCCCACAACCTCACATAACAAACACCCAATACCTTATGTACATTTTACCCATGGCTTCATAAATTTCGTTGTTCCAACTAGATATAAAAAAGGGAAAAAGATCAAGTTGTATGTCTTCACGCCAAGAGAACAATCTTCTAAAGATAATAATGTACCTTGTTGTCTTTTTAAAATGTCAATATGCAGCCAAGTTTACGTATTTTTTATCTCCAGATTCCTATATCCAATCCATGTATCGACAACTGTGGTCAAGATATGTATGAACGCGATAATATTGCATCAATTATAGTAAGGAAAAATTATGAATACGAACCTCAAGCAGTGGTATCACTAACAAAAAGAAGCAACAATGTAAAAAATATTGGCCAGGGTACAACGAGCGATCCAGCACCTTCAAGTACAGGTGTAGACACCAAAAAGATTCCCCACCATAAGAAGATCTGCACCCACACATAGAAGACCTCATTAGTGTCTGATTTAAACTGTGTACATAAAAGTCGGAACTCATGACCTAAAAATATCTCTTAATTTAACCACTAACCTCGCCTAACCCACCTGATTAGCTTTTGTTGGTCAGCAGTAGCCTCGATTGAGATACCCACAGACCACATAACCCACCTGATTATATCATGTGCATGAAGACAAGAATCTGAGTCACTTGCATTGACAACTGTCAAGGGTAAACTTACTGTCCTCTACTGTTATGTAAATTGCATCTCGTGTTCCATTATCCACTACAACATAAATTTGAAAAAAAACGAGATAAGCAAAATGAAATAGCCCAAAAAACTATATATACATCACTTAACACATATTCACATCCGGAAGTATAAGTAATATGTCATCTACTGTGAAAATTATGGAATGGGTTACAACATAAAGTGAGCTAATGAGAAGGTAAAACCTGCCACAGTTAGTCCCTAATACCAGGGCCGTCTCTAAATTTATGAAATTTTTAAAGGCCCTGAGCGAAATTACATAATGAGGCCCTGCGATAAGAAACGTTATATATAAAGTGTCATCGTTTTTAAAAAATAATGCACATAATTGTTAACGGGATAAATTTTGGTGTCCCTAAAATTTTTGGGGCCCTGTACGGTCGCCCACCTTGCACGCCCTCAAAGCCGGCCTTGCAAGGGACATGGGTAGTTGTAGAGATTTCACTTGATATTACCCCATATTATTGTCGTGAGCTTCCTTCTGGATGCTTAATTGAACGCATAACTGAGGATGAATCAAAGGTAGGATTCAATATTGTATCAAGTGCGCCCACACACACACATTGTTTACACATTATGTACACACATTCCCATCATGATTCGTTATGAAAAACAGGTAACATGGGTGGCACATACATAAGTTGATAAATCACTGCAACACCAAACAAGTGGATTCACATTTGGAGCTGAACAACGAATGTTAGTGTGGCTTAAAAGATATTGTGAAAAATTGCCGCCTATGAATGCTACCTATAGCCTTTAAATTTAAGGAATATGTACTTACATTCTCATGGATATGCATCTATATATATCTAAAACATGATGATTTGGATATATGCAAGCTAAGCTCTCTAATTAAATCATCATCTTCAAACAACCCATGTTCCACCATTGTATAGCTAGGTTGACAATTTTATACACACAAACAACAAAGGAGTGGTTTTACGAGCTAGCTTTACAATGAAGTGGGTAAGGTAAGGTAGTGAGAGTGGAGTAGATAAAAGAGGCTTTGGCTATGTTATGTTATGGAGTTGGCGTTGTTTATATATAATACTATTTTACATATATATAGCAATGAGAGGTTGACTTTTTTCTTATAATCCTTATGGTACAACTTCCCTGTCTATTCATGCTGAAAGTTCAGGTTTATGGAGTCAACCAACACTTTTTACCTGATTACTCTCCTCTCGAGCCTAATTGTATCGTTTTACCCCATATGCAAATCCAAACAATATTTCCTACCCATTTCCGCTTATCTCACAATCTAATTCCATTTCACTTTAGGCAAATAACTAATTCGCCCTCCAACAAAAATTTACACAAACACACAATTATCTTCTCTAGTCACTTAAAAACTAATTTGCATTCGTTTCTTATCAAACACATAACACAGACATGAATTAAAAACACTCTTCTTGAGCTTCATATGATCTACTCTTTTTGAGCCAAACACTCCAAAACAACTACTTATCACAACTAACACTTGCAGCAAATTAGGGCAAAATAAACATTCAAATTAGGAAAAATATCAGAAATAAACAAAAACTTATCATAAACGAAACAAACACAACTAAAAAAGAAGAATTAAACCTTGATGAAAGTGATTTGAACGGTGGGGAACGGTGGCGATGCAGGTCGAAGGCGAACGGTGACGATGAGGTCAACGACGTACTTTTTAACGGTGGCGATGAGGTAACGACGTACGGTCAACGGTGGCGACGAGATCAACGGTGGCGATGAGGTCAACGGTGGCGATTAGGTCAACGGCGGCGGACGGAAGAGGAACGATGGCAAATGTGAAAATGTGAAAGTGTGGGAGGGCCGGAGGGGTTGATAAAGTGAAATAGTATTATTTATGTATAAAGTGAAAAGGTAATAATGTGGTAAGTATGGAAAATGGTGTATTTATTACTTATTACAGTTAAAGTGATGGATTTCCGAGGAAAGTCATATCCCTTGTAAATCCATTAGAACATAGTCGGTAATTAGCGACGGATTGCTGTCCGTCGGAAATTCCGTCGCTGAAAGTCAAGTTTCTAGTAGTGATTGAATTCATGCACTAGAATAAAAGATACATATTCTAACCCAACGCTACTAAATCTTTTATTTAATCAATTTTACTTTTATGTAGGTTAACTATATAACTTTCATGAAATGTTATTATTAAGGATGTAAATGAAACAGACGAATATAGACGGGTTTGTTTGTAACTTCAAACGAGAAAACAAATAGATATGCACATTTAAACGGACGAAACTTTTGTTAATGTTCATTCATTTAACTAAACGAGCGCAAGATATTGTTCATGTGCACTTATTTTGTAAACAACGAACATACGGATTTTTTACAGAACGGTTCATAAAGTAGTGTTCAGTTCATTTGCAACCTTAGATTATTATTTTTAATTTTTGTTTACAATTATAGTTATGTCCTTTTATGTCATTTTACATCTACCAAACACTTTTATTAAAAAAAGATCCAGCCTATAGCTCATGTTAACAGCTTGTAGTTTACAGCTTACAACTTACATTTGACAGCTTACAGCATACAACTAGTTTTGCCAAACATACCCTAAGTATTATAGTTTATTGAATTGACTTCTCTGTGTGTTCACTTCAATTCCTACATTGGGTGTAGCAGAAGTAGTCAGTACGACCTTAGGATTGATTCTCTTTTTATTCCGGGTTTTTGCATAAACACATTTTGATTTTGTTAGCCTTAAAATATGTTGACTTATCCGGAATTACATTAGTTGATAAATAGCCAAACACGCAGGGACTAGATTAGACTATATAGTATAGTTTAGTTGTGTTTGGACTATAAATACCTCCTCCATACTTCCATGGAGGGGTAAAGATTTATATTGTTTCATAAGTGTGTGTTGTTTCTCTCTCTAAAAAATACACACATCTTTCCTTTCTCTCTCTAAATAATAAAATGGCTTCTTATTTGTTTCATCCTCCCCGACCTCCGGATCGAATCTAGTTAGTGTCTCTTATTATTAACAAGTGGTATCAAGAGCTAACCGGGGGTGTTTTGTATTTGTGTTTGTTGTCGTGTGTTATCGGCTTATTTAAGCTTATTTTGTGTTTTTTTTGAAAAAAAGCCACGGCTGATAACTTTTTTTGGTGTGTGTTTGTTTGTTGTTTGATGAGATCAAAGAGATGTCTGAGACGTCTGTTGATAATAACACTTCAGGCCTCGTTCCCCAACGACAAAAGGCGTCAGATTATGACAACTCTAACCCTGCTCCCCAACTACAAAATGTTTCTCCTTCAGCAGATACAACAGCTCCTTCACAACAAGAGTTGGATCTTCTGTTCGGTCCTTTGTACGATGAATTTTTCACTGCAGGTACTTCAAGTGTCAACAAGTCTTCTTCTCCTACCGACAATTCTAAACAACAAGACACACCACCTACAACGAATATTCAATCTTCAACAAAACCAACAACTCCAACTACAACTGTTCTTGCTGAGGAAAACAACGATAATCAAGCAGCAGATACACAAGTCCAACAAGATGAATTTATCAATCCTTTCTGTACACCGGTACGAGAAATTGCTGAGTCTTCCTCACGCAATATTGATAATTCAAATATGCATACCTTCTATCAACCACACGATTCCGAATACCGATGGATAAAAGATCACCCGCTAGAACAAGTTCGTGGAAATCCATCCAAGCCAGTGCAAACAAGACGACAACTTACAACAGATCCTGAAATGTGTATGTTCGCGCTCACCGTGAGTACTGCTGAACCGAAAAACATTAAGGAAGCAATGGCTCATTTCGCATGGATAGAGGCAATGCAGGAAGAGCTTCATCAGTTTGACAGACTACAAGTCTGGAAACTCGTTGACAAACCCTTTGGCAAGACTGTAATCAAGCTAAAGTGGTTATGGAAGAATAAAAAGGATGAAGATCAAACTGTCATTCGCAATAAGGCACGACTTGTAGCTAAGGGATATGCTCAGGAAGAGGGTATTGACTTCGAGGAATCATTTGCTCCAGTTGCTCGATTAGAAGCTGTTCAGATTTTCATCGCTTATGTTGCACACAAGTCTTTTCCAATTTATCAGATGGACGTGAAAACGACATTTCTTAATGGTCCACTGAAAGAGGAGGTTTATGTTGCACAACCCGATAGGTTCGTTGATCCTGATCATCGAGAAAAGTTTATCGTCTAAGAAAAGCTCTATATGGACTGAAACAAGCTCCGAGAGCCTGGTATGATGAACTCTCAAATTTTCTGATGTCCAAAGGTTTTACTAAACGTACCATTGAACCTACTCTATTCACGATAAGATACGGGGAGGACATTCTACTTGTGCAAATTTACGTCGATGATATTATTTTTGGGTCTACAAACCCTAAATTTTCTAAAAGATTTGAAAAATCAATGCACAATAGATTTGAGATGTCCTTAATGGGGAAATGAAATTCTTTTTAGGACTTCAGATCCACCAATCTCCAAGAGGTATCTTTATCAATCAGGCCAAGTACGCTTTAGAAATACTTAAAAAATATGGTACGGAAAAATGTGATATTGTTGGTACACCATGGCTACCAAACCTAAACTGGATGCAGACTTGAGTGAAAAACTCGTAGACCAAACTAACTACCGTAGTAAAATCGGGTCACTCATGTATCTGACATCTAGTAGACCAGACATAGTGCAAGTAGTATGTTATTGTGCACGCTGTAAAGCAAGACCAAGTGAAAAACACCTCAAAGAGGTTAAAAGGATCTTTCGATACTTAAGGGGTACCATTAACATGGGACTCTGGTATCCGACGGATTCTGGCTTTGAACTAACAGCTTTTTCAGATGCCGACCATGCCGGATGTCTTGATATGCGCAAAAGCACTTCTGGAGGAATACAATTCCTAGGTGTTAAATTAGTCATCTGGATGTCAAAAGCACTTCTGCAAGTTGTGCTCAAGTAATGTGGATGAGGACACAACTTAAGGATTATGGCTTCAACTACAACAAAACACCGTTGTATTGCGACTCTCGGTCAGCCATAGCAATCTCATGCAACCCCGTGCAGCACTCCCGTACCAAGCACATCCATACTCGATATCACTTTATCAAGGAACAGGTTGAAAACGGTATAATTAAATTGTACTTTTTCAGAACTGAATACTAATTAGCTGATATGTTTACTAAAGCCTTACCCGAAGATAGGTTTTAGTATCTTGTCAGACGAATTGGTATGAGATGTTTGACTCCAGCAGAATTGGAGGTTTTGGCAAATGAATCTGCTTGATATATTCTTCAAACATCGACTTGTAAATATTTTTAAGAAAATCAAAATACAAAAATATAAACCTATAAAAACAAATACAAAAAATATAAAATTTCAAAAAGCAAATACAAAATCAAAAAAATTTCAAAAAGAATCTTCTCGACATGTCTCTTGAAATCGATAACATTTACGTACCTAGAAATGTTGATTAACATCGACACGGGCGTGTAAATGAAGTTCGAGCAAGAGTTCAAACGCTTTCAAAACTTGTCATTTCTAATTTTTCTTTATGACTTGTAATTGCTCTCTGATTGCAACTCGGACCCGAACGACAAAGGAGAGTGTACGTTTCAGTGCACTTATCCTTAGCGTTAGAAGAGAAGTCTTCTAACATGATGTTTTTCAAAATGCTGAACACAATTTTTCAAGAATTTCTCAATAACAATTCAAAATCTTTTAAAATTGTGTGTTTAACATTTCATCCCTCATAAAGTTTTACAAGACAATTCTTTTACATTTGGTGTTATTTTCAAAATGAGTCAATGTTTGAGGGGGAATTTTTTAAAAACAAAGTTTTAATGATTTTGGATACATCATAACATGACATTTTATGTATTCAAAACGTTACCAAAAATCTCTTAATAACAAATCTGTAATAATAACGACTACTCAATAGATTGTATGTTATAAGATGATTTAGTGGTTGAGCATAATTTTTAAGAATTTTTCAATGACAATTCGTAATCTTCTAAAATTGTGTGCACAATAATGCTAACCCTCAATTTTGTATTCTTTTTACAACTTGATATTATTTTTTTGGTGTCAAACATATGTAAAACTGAGGGGGAGCAAGAAGAAAAAGTTCCATATAATTCATGTTGACAATATTTTTTTCCACAGAATTTTCCTGACAAATTTTAATCTCATGGTATTTCAAAGACTAAATGAATCAGTATTTAAAATAAGGGGAGAAATGTAATTAAAATGT
>BQNB010149785.1:0-16125 GCA_026074375.1 Tanacetum coccineum
AGCCATTGTACACACAAAACCCACTCCATAACCTTATTGGGCTTGAAAAAGCCCAATAACCAAACCTGTACTCAATTGGGCCCAATACAAGCCCACACACCTTATTGGGCCCAAACCCAAACCCAGTGGGCCCAATACAAGCCCAAGCCCAACAAAAGCCCATTAATCCTTTTTATAAACCTTAGGGACTAAAATTGTCATTTTTAATATAGGTTTTATAAAAGAAAAATAGGAAAATAAAACACAAGGGCTAGTTTTGCAAATTGCTTAAACTTTCTTTATTTCTTTTAGTTAAAAACAGCAGGGACCATTCTTGTAATTCACCTAAAGTCCCTTTTATCCCTTTTTAGTTACAAAACACAAGGACCATTACTGCCACTTTCCAAACCTTTTTATAACTAAAAACCCGGCCAAATAAAATGAAAAGAGTAAGAAAGATGAGGGGCTTGGGTTGCCTCTTCCCCACTGTTTCAAACTCAAACCACCTCCCAAGTACTCTCACAGCTCACCCTCACCTTTCCCCACACTCACAGCTCACCTATACCCCTTCCCACTTGCAAAACACACAACCCGAAGCAACACATCAATGGTGAGATGAAGAAAAGCCAAAAAGAAGGGTTAGGATTGCATCAAGAGTGTTGTACTCTTACAACCAGCTCATCCCAGCACAAAGAGAAGGAAGAGGGCTAGTATAAAAGAGCCAAGCCCAAGCCGAGACACCACACCCTGTTTTTAGTTTAATTTTAGTCAAAGTCTTTCTATTTTTACATTATTGTACTCAGTTATCTTTTTTAAAGTTTATGTTGTAAGTTTCTTGGTTTTTAATAAAAAGATAAGAATTTTCTTGATATTGCCATTGTCGAAATTTGAAGTCTAATTTAAGTTCTTTAAATCTGTTTAAATCATATAAGAATGTGTTAAAGGTTGTTAAAACATTACTAGTACTCACCTTTCTCAGCCTTCCATTTATTAAAAATCATAAAAAAACGTTTTTTATAAAATAAGGGGGTGTTTGGTTTATCTTTAAAATGGGTCGTATGGAGTTTGGTATGGGTCAAGCTCACTCAGCCAACTTTGGCTGAGTGAGTAGGCTTCATTAGGCCACTTTAATTACCAAATTTAGTTTTAAAATGAGTTTTTAAATGTCTTTTGAATTCTGTCAATTTTTCAATAAGCCAAGATTGAGCTTAAGTGCTCAAGCTGCATAAGCAGCTTAAGCACATTGTATTTGTGCCATTTTGAGTGTTTCTAGCTATTTTGAAACACCACTTGTTCTGTCCTTTGGTTTGACCAAGCACAAGTCCAAATTTAGCTTTGAAAGATTTTTGAAAATAGCCATTTTTAAGCCCCAAAATCAGCAGCTTATTGAGCTTTTTAGCCTTTAAGCTTATGAGCTTAAGCTCATTTCCATCCCTTTTAAATCTGTTTGTATTTGGTTTTGGCTAAAAAGCCCTTGAGAGCTTATTTCAATAAGCTCAAAAAGCCCCCTCACTGTTGCATTGCCCTGCCCTGGTGCTGAAACCAATTTTCAGCACCCTTTTTATAGCTCATTTTGTATTAAGCTCTAGGACCTTTTAGCTTTTATTTGTAGCTTAATAGTAGTTCTTTAATTCCCCAAACTTTTGTAGCTTAACTCCCCTTCTAGCATAGCTTAATTGTAGCTTAAAAGTAGTGTTTTTCTGTTTTTATTTTCATTTTCAGTTTTAGCTTATTTCACTTTAGCTTATTTTAGGGCTTAAGCTTATAGGTTTTAGCTCATCTTAGTTCCCTTAGCTTAATTTTCATATTAACTTAAGTAACTTGCTTATTGTGTGCTTAAAAACTGAAAAAGAAAAGAAAAAAAGGCCAATAAGCTCTTTGAGCTTTTTAAGTTTCTGTCAGCCCATAAGCTCACTTTTCTGGCTTATTGTGAGCCTTTCAGCACTTGCCCCTTTTAAAGAAAATGATAAGCTCAAGCCCCTTTACAACTTTGCTTCTTTGACTTTTGCTTAATAAGCTGTTGGACCCACTTTGTAATCGGGGTCCACTTCAGGGACCATTTGTGTAATTTCACTCTTTTATAGTTAACTGAGTTAGTGCTTTAGGTTAGTGTTTAGTTTCGCAGTTAGTCCTTTAGGTATTACACTGTTAGTCCCTTGCCAGTTAACCACAGTTAGTGTATTTATTTAATTTAATTTAATTTAGGTTAAATTTTAATTAGTTTAATTAATTATAATTTCTACAGTAAAAATTAGGCATTTTTATATTTTTAGAATTCTAAACTTTTTCTTTATTTAATTTTATTTTTTCAGAATTTTTACAACTTTTATTTTTTGTCTTTTTCTATTTTCTTAGTTTTAATTAGTTATTAATCTTTATAAATTCATAAAAAATCAGAAAATTAATAAAAAAATATTTTTCTTTTTTATAAAATTTTCTTTTGTCATTTAGTGTCTAGGAAAAATATAAAATTTAGTGTAGGCTTAATTTTTCTTAAATTTCAGTTTTAGACCCGTTTTTATTATACCGGGATAGTGGGGGTTGGGTGCGTTTTACCCGATTCATTTGTTTACCATTCAAACGACCTCCGTTTTAGTTCTAGTTTTCTTTATTTTTCAAATTAAGTTAATTAGGATTTAATTTTGATTTTTAATTTAATTTAGCATTTATTTTCTAAATTTTTAGTATTTAGGGTTCCCAATACCTTATTCTGTTCCCCGTATTTAATTTAGATTTAATTTTAGGATTTCCCTATTTCCTATATTTGTTTCCCGTAGAGTAAATTAGATTTTATTTAATTAACTTTAGTTTTAATTATATCAGTGTTCATATCATATATTCTCCATCAGTCAATTTCTCTTCAAACCAGGATAATTTTCAATTGCAGCCTCGTTGGGACATACGACCCGGGAATATCTCTTCCGGAATCTTTTTATCATTGATTTGATTCTTATATATTTTATATATATACTATCTGACGAATCACATCACATCTACACTACCATCGACACAACTATCCAGACTTACATCCTTACATAATACATACAAGCAACAATGATCAATGCAATCAAAGTCACAAGTCCACGTATGTGTTGCCTTTATAATTATGTTCGTGACCATAATTATAATTGCACCTTTTTCACACGTGTACTTACTTCCAAGACCACACATCTCAATGATAACACACATCTACCACATAGCACTTAATAATAATCCAAATATAACTCAAACATGATAATCCATCTAACGAACCATAAAATCCTAATCGACCAAACGAAACGGAAGTCACATCGTGACCCAAAATATAAAAGCAATCCTCGATTATAGCAACGCATCGAGGTAGAAAATGAAATAAACTTATGTTGGGCCTCGCTTGGGTTTGACTTTTCTCTCTTTAAAGTCACCCAACTCCGCGGGTCCAGTGAGGTAAACAATCTCAAAACGATATCTCCTAAGGGTAGGGGAAGACATGACTAAAACAATAATAAAGGGACATATAATATTAGATCCCCATAATGAAAAAGTATACATTTCATATTATATAGTAGTAATTCAAAATAGAAAAAAAAATTCAAAGCTTTTAGGTAGCAGGAACATACAGTATATACATACACAAACACTTATGCCCTAAAATTCAACTATATGAGGGACCCTTAAGCTATAGTCTAGGCTCAACCACCTAGTTCTCTATAACCAAAGGCTCTGATACCAATCTGTCACACCCCGCCAAGACGGAAACGCGAGGCGTAAACAAGAATAGATATCATCACAACACATGGTGTATATATAGAGAATACTAAAATAAAAACTAAAGTAAAGCAAAGACACAAAGTGTCATAACAATACCCAAAAACTGATGGTGTGTTTATTAATAAGAAAGAGGTCTCATCAATAAATGACATGCAAAAACATAATCCAAACAATTCATGCAAACGCATTTATTCAAACAGAAAGCATAAATAAACTCCAAGCATCATACGGTCTCTTCTAGCCACTTTTCTCTATCTTAGCACCATTAAGCTCACCTGAAAATGATGCTTAAAATGTCAACATAAAGTTGAGGGAGAGTCATAGGTTTACGACATACAATAATATCCAAAAACTTTCAATTAGCTGCTGCAATTACCAAAACAATTCATGACAATAATTAACAACAACGGGATGGAACGTGCCCACGATCTACAATCATATCAACTACATATGTGCGCTACATGGCCTCATATTAGCTCATGCAGTCTTACCATCGTCACACCTCATTTTGCATATTGAGATCCACAATACCAAACATATCATATCGCAACACAACGGGACGAAACGTGCCCATGATCCAATACACATAACTACAGCAAGCTTAAAAACATTTTAACATGATAACAAGACAAGCATCATTCTCACCCCAAAATAACATGAGAAAAAGGGGCTATGAAACTCACATTTGCTTAGCTTTCCAAAAGATTCCAACAAAAACCTTTACAAACAACTAGCACAAATCTAAACAACAAAATAACTCGTGTTACACGCTACTAAGCCAAAAGATTAATGCACATGTAACAATCATATGATGGATATATAAGGTGTTTTATTAACCCCATGGGTCACCCCGATACCATACCCAATTTTAACCACTTCATTAACAAGTTTCACTAGTTAGTCACAATTTGTTCAAAACTACAGAATTTTAACGTGAGTTAACGTACTCAAAACCTCTACTTACTGACCTTCATAATTCATACCAAAAATCACCTATGTTCATCTATGAGTATATTAACTACCTCATGGTTCCCAAGAGCCATTTACATGCACAAGTACTCCTAAGAAAATCAAACTTCAAAACATACCTAATTCGGATCTGATTGCACACTAAAATTGGACTTATAAATCATACTTAGACTCTAAATCAGAAGCTCTCCTTTGGGGGATTTCTAATTGACACATAGAACTAAACTCCTGTAAAAGGGCTAAGCTAAATTCGAATTTTTAGTGGGGGGTTTTACACCTCGTAATATGACCTAAATCTGACTCGTATTTACTGTTTTGACAACATTTCTTGCAACTAACGTTTGACTAACTTCCCGACCTCAAAAACCTTCGAGGCTGAATATTCTGGAAACTAGACTCTCTAAGATATGTCATAGACACCGGAAACTTGACAAAAGCTATTACCATCATTGAGATATCAGCCAAACAACACAGCCCTAAATTCTGCCCCAATCTAAATCAAATTCTAACGCGAATTAAGTCTAACCAATTACACCCATAAGCTTTAATTAAACCCTAATCATTGCAATATGATTAAACATCATTAATTTACTGAATTTACAAAACCCTAATTCAATCATAATAATTATTACATGAATTAATGATTAATAACTAACAAGGATTAATTAAAACTTACCTTAGAGCTTGATTTCTTCCCAAAAGCAAAAACCCTAATTTTTTTCTCCTCTTTTCTCTTTGTTCGACCGATCTCACAAGGGGGAGGGTTATGGGATTTTATTTTGTATTTATAGGCCCCCAAACTAATTATAGATAAAGTCTAATTAGTATTTGTTTCCTTTTAAAACTCTTTTTTTCTTTCTTTCCCTTATCCGGCCGAATGGCCTTATTTATATTTTATTTATTTATTTATTAATTACTTAATTATTAACATTACCTTAATTTTCTATAAAAACCTAAGCTTATTTGCGCATACCTTTTTGCGTAAACGCAATTTACTAGACTTTTAAAAATAATTAACTTTTCATTTTTATTAAACCTAACATTCCAAAAATAGAAATTTCATTTCTTCCTTATTCTAACTACTAGAACCTAATCTCATCCTAATATTACTAACACATAAATACGTATACGTATAATTACTTACACAATTAACGCGAAACCGCTTCAATTACCAAAATCATTTCCTTGTCACCAAAAGTGAACGAAATGAATTCCACAAAATCCAACACAAATCCAATCCCAATGAGACGGTCACGCTCAATGGATTGATTATGCAATCTCACATATCCCACACAAACACATATAAACACGTATAAACACATATAACAAATAACCCATACTTATAGAACAGATATTTAGGTCAACACTACGGTTTGACCAACCTGCTCAAGCCACGGTTGTCACATTAAAAATGTTTTCATTAGCCAAGAAGGTAGTTTTTTGAAAGCTTGTTTTGAATAGATAGATTTTCATATATCGAACACTAAAAACGGATTTAAAACGACCAAGTTATGGCCATTTTAAGAATCACGAAACCATGTCAGGAGATATTTTAATGTGGTTGCTGATTGGAATATTAAAATGAGTTTTCGGACACTTTCGAGTTTGTTTGAGCTTTAAAAACCTGGGCAAAACATATATTAACTAAGGACATTAGAAATATCATAAGCATGTTGTCGGGATGGCGTTTGGGATTTCTAAATGGGGAAAGTTTGTAATAAACGTAAAGTCACTATTAGCGAAATAAAAATGGAATACTAGACGTTTAGGATACCTTAGAGCGTTTAGGCGTGAAATGGACTTAACAACTATTATTATTAGACAACGTTGACGTTCGGGATGTCGGGACTTCTAAAAACGAAAAACTTCTAAAAATAATAAGTTTTAGCGAGATAGACATGGAAGGTAGACGTTTAGGTTTCGTTAGTGCGTTTATGGAAATATGGACTTAGCAAATATAGAGGACGGTAGTAACGTCCGAAAATTCTAAACTTTCATAAAATGGAAACTTTCCAAAACTAGTAACTTTTTGAAAACGGTAATTCTTCGTAAGAGCGGCTTAACGTAACGATGAACTTTATACTTTTCTAAAGTCATGTTTTTGTTAAATAAACTAAAGCACAAACACATATGGATGTCTATTTCTCTTATACACGTCTTATTATGATGTTTCATATGTATTTCTCATTTCTAAAGCGCGTCATTTATATAGGTCGCGGCTAGGATTTTATATCATCTTTCCTTTACGTGATTACAGTTCGTTCACCTTGCTAACGTGAGTTCATAGCCCTATGTTTTTATTACTTTGATTTCTATTTAGGGTGAGAAACATTGCTTGCTTTTAAACATTGGACACAAATGCTTTACATTTTCCCAATCTTGTTTACGTGTTGCCTAAGTAGTATTGAAACTTGTATGCCTGAGTTATCATGAACCGTTAGTTACTTATGATCAATTGGATTGGTAAGTGAGCGCGAGTGTTGTAAATAGATCTATTGGGACTAATCATCCCCGTCCGAGTAAGTAGCTCTTACTGGATCAACAGACATATACCATGTCGAGTGATACGGTGTAACGCCATGATGGCACCCGTCAGGGAAAGTTTATTAAGCATTATGCATGCTTCCATTACATTTAGCCTCAGTGTCATGAGCTTAGTGCAACGTAAATACTTTTTATGTGAAGTTGTATATGTTATAACTGTCACATACGTTTTATAACTTGTGGTCCACACTGCATTTGTTGAACATTTCTGATTACTAAATACTTTTCATAATAGTGTGAGTGAAACAGTATTCACTAAACATTTTTGTTTCTCGCAAATGCTTTACTTAAACTTATGAATTCACCAAATTTATGTTGACGTTTTAAGCATGTTTTTCAGGTGCTTAGCTTTGGACTTCTCTGATGTGCTATGTGGAGTTTACGTGCAATATGTTATCATCTTTCAAGACTTTATTATCATTCATACTCGTTGTCTTTTGAAAAATTAATTATGCTTCCGCAACGTTTTAAATTTCATTTCAAATCTTGTAAGACTTATCCATTTTTAATAAATACAACGAGTTATGATTTTCAAAACGTCCATTAGTGGTCGTTCCCTTAATCTTGTATGATGTATATTATGACGTCACGCCCCTGGATACGTATTCCGTCCAGGCCTCGTTTGGGGGTGTGACAGATTGGTATCCAGAGCCAAGGTTATAGAGAATCAGGTAGAAAAATTAGGTCTGGTCTATAACCAGTATGTGATCCTTACATGTGTTAGATGCTATGTTTGCTATGTAGATATCATACGAAAGCTAGTAGAATAAAGGATAGGAGCTAGAGAGTATTTTCATCATTTTCTAAATTTTCATTTCAATAGGGGAAAATAGAAATGGGAGGGAGAAGTGAGTGTTACAAAGACAAGACATGTATATATATACTCCTCCAAGATGAGTATATATACTTATTACAAAACTATTCTATTTTCCCTACACTTAATCAAACCTTGGTCAACTTTAATTAACTTTGACCAATATAGACTTTATTATTAATTCTAAAACATTGTGAATAATACGATGATCTTTAAAACTTTCATGACTTTACATTACACCATTTTGCATAACTTTGAAACCCGTTACAGTCTGCCGACCCCACTGATTATCTTGCTATTCGACTTTAAAGACGACTTTGAACATCGCCCCATACTATTGAAACACCTACGTCATCTCGTTATGTCTTAATTTTTCTTACTTCTTGTAACTTCTAGAAACATGCCGATTAATTCGTGCATGACTTTAACCCATCACCTTGCAACATTTCATTTTGGAAATGTGACTTTTGAAATTTGACTCATTTTATTTTCGTTATTTCGTTCAAGTTTAAAAAAAATACCAACAACAAGACAAGGAATGAGTTGCCCCCCCGCCAGATCGAGCATATTAAAAACCCGAACGATTTTCTTAACGCTATTGAATCTATTGCTATTTGCAAGGCAAAAATCCGCATGGCTCACGACTCGATGGATCAGGTTGTACGTTAGATAGTCAGCGTGGCAAGGAATGCCAACAACAAGATAAACGACAAAAGGTCGTGAGAGCTTACATTGCTAGATCAAATAACAAAAATGGATATGTAGGAAAGTTACCTTCTGCAACAAGTGTAAGTTGCACCACACTGGGCCATACACTACGAAGTGCAACAACTACAAGAGAGTTGGTCAGATGACTAGAGATTGTAGGACACCCGTTTCGATAACAACTTAGAGACCAGTGGCAAATTAGAAACCTGAGGTACCCACTATGAGTGTAGAAAGCTAGAACATTACAAGAGTGATTGTTCAAAGTTGAATCGTGCGAACCAAATTTGGAAAGTAAAAGCTCACGAGAACTCCAACGTCGTCAAAGATAATGTTGATACTTAAGGAGAGGTTTTCCTACATTGTGTAGTGAAACCTAAGTAGACTTGGACCGTAACCATAAGAGAATTGCACTAGTACTTCCTTGTAAATTTCGTGTACTATGTGGATGTTTTTATTAAACCCTCTGTCCATATTATATCCCGAGGACTCCATCGGTTACCCTTTAACACTCTATCAACTCATGTAAGCTACTCCTCAAGTTTGTTACCGTCTTACGAAACATTTCACTAATATTTTATAAATCGTTTACTAGTATAAACTATTTGGAAGTTATCATATAAACAATTTTAGTATCGTCTCATAAGCAGAGTTATCGTTACTTTATAAACTATTTTACCGCCAGCCTACAAACCGTTTTGCTGATAGCTTACTATTTATTTTGCTAACACCTTTTAAACCATTTTGATATCATTCTATAACCCATTTTGTCAACATATTATAACTATCCTACTATCACCTCATAAACTATTTTGCTATCATTTTATAAACAACGCTTTCATCTTATAACCTATTTTGCGATTATTTATAAACTCTTTTGCTGCCATATAAAAAAAACTACTTTGCACTCATCTCACAAAATATTTCGTTGTCATCTTATGAACTACTTGGTGTCTTTTACAAACTATTTCGTTGTCATCTTATGAACTACTTGGTGTCTTTTATAAATGATTTCGTTGTCAATTTATAAACTATTTCTATGTCACTTTATAAACTATTTGGTTGTCAACTCGTAAACTATTTGTTACCCTATTATAAACCCCCTTACTATTACATCATAAATTGTCATGTGATTTCCTCGTAAACTATTTCGCTAGTACCTCATAAACTATTTTTCGCTATCTTACAAAACATCTTGTGTCATTCTATAACTAACTTGTTATTGTTTTTACCAACTGTTTCACTATCTTATAATCCATATTGTGTATACAATGTAACTTTGAGAAACATAACACTAGTTTTGACGAAATGAACATTTCATCGTTAGTCCTTAATTATACATAGCCTGATTACCTATGTATAATTCAGGAAGGACCATGCCATGCTGAGAGTAGTCACCTTAAATTTTTTTTTAGTTTATCTTTACCTTTCCCTTCTATTTTCTTTTCTCTTCATTACAATTTCAACAAGATATTTTCTTTCCCATATTCACGTTTTTCCAATACTTTGCGTGTGTATTCATGAGTTGTGTCGGTCATGTGTATTCGTATTAATAAGCAACGTAACTAAGTAGATTTTCTTGATCCTAGCATATTGGGACATCATACCCTTAGCCGAGAGACCAAATCACGCTCCGTGTAGTCATGACAATTATGGATCATAGGATTCTAGAACGTAATGAACTTATCCTATAATTAGATTATAACCAAGGAAACTAGGAGATTTCCTTTAATTGACTTCCTTTTTAGTGAGTTAGAAACTATGAAGATTATGAGATTCTCGTACCGACGAAACCTCTAATGGACCTAAAGTTAAAGAAAAGGACGCAATTATTGCAAGTACCAAGAACCTAGCCGACAGAAATTTCGTACCCACAGTTTTCATCCTTCTAAGTGACATCATCCCATCTATCCTAGACATTAAGTACCCGATTGAGCTAGTTAACGGAAGGCTAATAGTAACAGATACTGTGTTTAGAGGTTGTACGTTAGGATTGTTAGGTCACCCATGTCAATATTGACCTAATGCCCGTAGAACTTGGTATTTCGATGTCCATCATCACAGGATTGGTTGGTGAATCATCATGCGGTGATCGTTTGTGATGAAAAGGTCGTTCGAATTCCCTATGGAGATGAAGTCCTGATATTCCAAGGTGATAGGAGTGGCGAAGGAAAGAAGTCGAAGTTGAGCATTATATCGTGCACTAAAACTCAGAAATATATTAAGAAGGGTTGCCCAACTTTTCTGGCATAAGTTACAAAAAAGGAAACCAAAGACAAGTTAAAGGAGAAGCGACTTGAGGATGTGCCGATTGTATGGGACTTTCTGAATGTCTTTCCAGAAGACTTGCCTGGATTACCACTGATGCGACAAGTTTGAATTCCAAATCGACTTTGTCCTTGGTGCTGCACTTGCAGCACGAGCCCCGTATAGATTAACACCGTCAGAACCACAGGAATTGTCTGCTCAGCAACAAGAACTTTTTGACAAAGGGTTTATAATTCTAAGTTCCTCACCCTGGGGAGCCCTGATCTTATTTGTCAAAAAGAAAGATGGATCTTTTCGGATGTATATCGACTATCGTGAACTAAACAAACTTACTATGAAGAACCGATACCCACTTTCGAGAATCGATGACTTATTTGATCAGTTGCAAGGGTCAAAAGTCTACTCTAAGATCGACCTGAGATTTGGTTATCACCAACTCAGAGTTCGGGAGGAAGACATTCTAAAGACAGTGTTTAGGACACGCTACGATCACTATGAGTTTCAAGTGATTCCGTTTGGACTGACCAACGTACCGGCGGTATTCATGGATCTGATGAATAGGGTGTGCAAGCCATATCTGGATAATGTCATGATAGTCTTCATCGATGACATTTTGATCTACTTCAAGAATAAGAAGGAGCATGAAGAGCACCTTAAGTTAATTTTAAGATTACTTAAGATGGAAGAATTGTACGCCAAGTTTTCAAAGTGTAAATTTTGGCTTTCAAAGGTACAGTTTCTCGGTCACATGATTGATAGTGAAGGCATTCACGTGGAACCAGCCAAGATTAAGTCAATCAAGGATTGGACATCGCCCAAGACTCCAACAGAGATTCGTCAATTTCTAGTCTTTGCAGGCTATACCTGACAATTTATTAACGGTTCTCAAAAATATCCCAATCCTAATTACAAAGTTAACACAAACAAAGAGCGGAAAGTTGATTGAGGTGAAAAGGAAGAAGCTGCATTTCAACTGTTGAAGCATAAATTGTGTAGTACACCAATTTTGGCTTTACCCCTAGGTAGTGAAAACTTCGTGGTTTACTGTGATGCTTCTCACAAAGTGTTGGGCGCAATGTTGATGCAAAGGGAAAAAGTCATAGCCTATGCGTGACGCCAACTCAAGATTCATGCGAAGAATTACACTACACATGACTTAGAACTTAGAGCTGTAGTGTTCGCATCGTGCCAAATTTGGAGTACATATCTGTAACACACGAAGTGCGTTGTGTTCACTAATCATAAGAGTTTACAACATATTCTTTATTAGAAAGAGCTAAACATGAGACAACACCGATGGTTGGAATTGTTGAGTGACTACGACTGCGAGATTCGTTATCACCCGGGGAAGGCAAACGTGGTGGCTGATGCACTAAGTCAAAAGGAAAGGATTAAGCCACTACTAGTTCGATCCTTGGTTATCACTATTGGTTTAAATCTTCCTAAGCGAATTTTGAATGCCCAAGCTGAAGCAAGAAAAGAGTGAATATGGAACTAAAGATAGTGTGTGTATGATTAAAAGAGCTTGACCCCGTGCTGACAGTAAAAGAAAAACTAAAAGGAGATCAACGTTGTGTTTGAAGAATAGGAGTTGTGGTGACTTAAGAGCTTTGATTATGCACGAGTCGCATAAGTCAAAGTATTTGATCCATCATGGATCAGACAAGATGTACCAAGATTTAAAGAAACTGTATTGGTGGCCCAATATGAAAGTTGGGATTGCCACCTATGTCAGTAAGTGCCTGACCTGTGCCAAGGTCAAGGACGAATACCAAAACCATCTGGTTTGTTGGTTTAACCTTTGATCCTAGTATGGAAGTGGGAGAACATTATAATGGAATTCATTACTAAATTGCCAAAGACGTCAACTGGTAAAGACACAATTTGGGTAATTGTCGATCGCCTTACTCAATCCACTTATTTTCTACCAATGAAGGAGAACGAGTCAATGGAGAAGTTGACTAGACAATACTTGAAGGAAGTTGTCACGAGGCATGGTGTGCCAGTTTCGATCATTTCTGATCGAGATGGTAGATTTGCATCTCAATTTTGGCAGTCTCTTCAGAAAGCTCTAGGTACTCAATTGGATATGAGTACGGCTTATCACCCTCAGACCGATGGTCAAAGTGAAAGGACCATCCAAACCTTAGAAGACATGTTGCATGCTTGTGTGATCAATTTTGGAAAAGGTTGGGATAGGCATCTACCCTTGGTGGAATTTTTGTATAATAGTAGTTATCACACAGGTATCAAAGTTACACCATTCGAAGCACTGTACGGTCATAAGTGTCGATCGCCTGTTTATTGGGCTGAGGCTGGATATGCTCAGCTTACTGGCCCAGAGATTGTGCTGAAACTACTGAAAAGATCATCCAAATCAAGAAGCGTATCCAAGTTGCACGTGATAGACAAAAGAGCTACGCCGATAGGAGACGTAAGCCGTTAGAGTTTCAAGTGGGAGATATGGTTATGTTGAAAGTATCACCATGGAAAGGGGTGATACGTTTCGGCAAACGGGGAAAGCTGAACCCTTGTTATTTTGGACCTTTAAAGGTTCTCGCTAAAGTTGGAGCTGTTGCTTACCGACATTAACTCCTAGACCAACTAAGCCGTATTCATAGTATTCTTCACCTTTCCAATCTAAAGAAGTGTTTCTATGACGAACCACTAGCTATTCCGTTGGATGAAATTTAGATTGACGACAAGCTTAATTTCATCAAAGAACCGGTTGAAATCATGGATCGTGAAGTCAAACGTTGGAAGCAGAGCCGTATCCCGATTGTGAAAGTTCATTGGAATTCTAGGTGAGGTCCTAAATTCACTTGGGAGCGCGAAGACCAAATGCAAAAAAGTACCCTCATCTTTTCGCTAACCCTAAATCTACGCCTTAAGCTTTGAGGACAAAGCTCTTGTAAGTATGTTCTTGATCTTGCTTTTATTTATTTCTTTTCTTATGATCATTGATCAAGAGTATAAATATATGTCCATGTGTTTGTGAAACTTTTATAAAATAAAGTGAAATAAGTTTTGTGAATCTTTTAAAAATGGAAGTATATTGATATAAGTTTTGTTCGTTGGTAAGAATGAGTAAACTCGTGTGTTGCAACAAAGATGATGATGGGATTAAGAGAGATTAAGAGTGGATTTTGTTGGTTGGATTAGTAGTGAACGGGATTAGGTTAGTATAAGCACTAATGTGAAGTTTGGATGGATTTATAGAGGCATTTGCAAAATGTAAGGTTGCTGGTCTGATTTTGTTTTGAGGTTTTTGGACGACTTAAGAATTCTTTCACTAGTTAAGAAGGTAGTTTTTAGAAAGCTTGTTTCGAATAGATAGATTTTTATATATTGCACACTAAAAACGGATTTAAAACGGCAAAGTTATGCCGAAATAAATTTTGGAACACTTTTTGGAAAAACAATTATTTAAGTTGTTGATTGGAAATCTAAAATGGGTTTTCGGACACTTTCGAGTTGATTTGAGCTTTTAAAACATTGGCGAAACGTATATAGACACTAGTATATTAAGTGAAAACTTTAGAAACGTCACAAATACATTATCATGATTTCTAAAACGAGAACCTTCTAAAAATAGTAACTTTTGGTATTTATTCACGAGATAGGACTTGGAAGTTTGGCATTTAGGTTTAGGTAGTTCATTTTAGGATCATGGACTTAACAAATATTAGGGGACGGTATTAACGTCCCGAAACTTAGAACTTTCCAAAAATAGTAACTTTCCGAAAATAGAAACTTTTCGTAAAACATGGCGTAACGTAACTGTAAATCTTATACTTTCATAATGACACATTTTTACTATAGAAACAAAAGCGCAAACACTTATGGATGTCTATTTCTTTTAATAAAGAGTCTTATCTGATGTTTCGTAATATGTATTTCTCATTTCTAAAGCGCGTCATTTATATAGGTCGCGGCTAGGATTTTATATCATCTTTCCTTTACGTGATTACCATTCGTTCACCTTGCTAACGTGAGTTCATAGCCCCATGTTTTTATTACTTTGATTTTCTATTTGGGGTGAGTAACATTGCTTGCTTTTAAACATTGGACACAAATGCTTTACATTTTCCCAATCTTGTTTACGTGTTGCCTAAGTAGTATTAAAACTTGTATGCCCGAGTTATCATGAACCGTTAGTTACTTATGATCAATTAGATTGGTAAGTGAGCGTGAGTGTTGTAAATAGATCTATTGGGACTAAACATCCCCGTCCGAGTAAGTAGCTCTTACTGGATCAACAAACATATACCATGTCGAGTGATACGGTGTAGCGCCATGATGACACCCGTCAGGGAAAGTTTATTAAACATTAGGCATGCTTCCATTACATTTAGCCTCGGTGTTATGAGCTTAGTGCAACGTAAATACTTTTTATGTGAAGTTGTATCTGTTAAAACTGTCACATACGTTTTATAACTTGTGGTCCACACTACTTTTGTTGAACATTTCTGATTACTAAATACTTTTCATAATAGTGTGAGTGAAACAGTATTCACTAAACATTTTTGTTTCTCGCAAATGCTTTACTTAAACCTATGAATTCACCAACTTTATGTTGACGTTTTAAGCATGTTTTTCGGGTGCTTAGCTTTGGACTTCTCTGATGTGCCATGTAGAGTCTACGTGCAATATGATACCATATATCAAGACTTTATTTCTCATTCATACTCGTTGTCTTTTGAAAACCAAATTATGCTTCCGCTACATTTTACGCTTCCGCAAATATTTACTTTCCTTTGAATCTTGTAAAACTTATCTATTTTTAAACAATGCAACGAGTTATGATTTTCAAAACGTCCATTAGTGGTCGATCTCTCATGCCTTGTATTCAAAATATGATGACGTCATGCCCTCGGACACGTATTTCGTCCAGGCCCCGTCTAGGGGTGTGACAAATTCCCATAAATACTTCATCCCAAACCTTGCCTACCCATCCCATAGTCACTCGCGCTAAAGCTGGCATTTTTAAACCACTTGAACGTATGAATTGTCATGTTACCACTACTTCACGGCTTCCTCACTCTCATGTTCATGTACTTCGTGACCCTAACTGGAAAGAAGCTATGTTAGATGAA
>BQNB010149786.1:0-16125 GCA_026074375.1 Tanacetum coccineum
CTGAAGTGTTGTCTGCAGACGCCATCGTTTATGTGCATCAGATTAGAATCCCTTGAACCCATGGCTTATGAGATATCAGTCTTTTCGGCAACCAAACTATGAGACTTCCCTTTATAGGATTAAAAGATGTACCTGCACTTAAGTTAAGAGTACCTGTACTAACATTAAGAGTTTGATCGCATTCATACGGGTTAGTGATATCATCATTTAAACCGTTTGGAGGTTCACTGTTAAGATTGGTTGTGCTATCGGTGAACATCTTTCCAATAGGTATCCACCTAAGACCAGCATTCTTGAAAATTCTACCCGTCGGTTTCCACCTAAGACAAGATATAGGAGTGTTTGGTTTCTCATGCACATCGGAAGACTTATTGGGAGAAAACTTATATCCTTTAGAGATCCATCTTTCAGGTTTGTTTACATTAGGTATCCTTTTTGCAGGTTTGATGTTGTTTCTAGACCTAGGGGATTGAACCTTAGCACGAGAATTCACCTCTTTCAGGAATTTTGTTATACAATCATCATGATTAGCATTAAAGACACATTTCTGACAAGTTGAGCAAACGAAGTATTTGGAGTCCGAAAAGGAACTAGAATTCCTAGAGTGATCTACTAGTGGCACACCATTTAACATTTCACGACTACTCTTAGGTACAACCAAACTCCTAGATGTTTGATTGTTGCTCCTAGGTTTTGGTTTGCTACCATTAGTAGTGTTTTGAAGGCTAGTAGTATGCATTACACTAGGTTTAAGATTCGTATTTTTGTCTTGTGTCTTTTTCTTAGCTACCTTTAGATAGTACTTATGAGCCATGTCATGTGACCCATATGATTCTTTAGAACTATTCCTAGATGAGCCTGATGTAATCACATAATGAGGTTTTACAAACACAGATTCTCTAACTTTAGGCAAATAATGAGGAGTGACTGGTTTTGGCAAATCATTTTTCACATCAACTTGGGAGGCAAATCGTGGTTTTTAAAATTTTGGTTGTTCAGATCTAAACACAGTCAGTTGTCTAACAACTGATTGGTTTCTAAGTGGTTGTGAAACTGGTTTCCCCAAGATTAATGTTTTTGCAAACTTAGTATTCACACTATTTCCTTTTAACTTTCTTAATTCGTTTTTCAATGCTGCATTCGCAAAAACCTTTTCCTGAATTTAAGCCTTTAAATCAGTATTTTCAACAGTCTTACTATTCACTTGAGCAATCAGTGAGTCATTATGGTCTTTCGTCTGAATTCGTGTCTTTTTGATAAAATCATAAAGTTCTTTGTAAGTCTGTTTTAAATGCTCATTTTCCTTATTTAACTTCTCATTTTCTGCAAGTAATTTAGCCACACTACTTTCAAGTTTAATGTTTATTGTTTTCAAAACATCAATTTCCTGTTTAACCTTGGCTTAATTACTTTTCTCATGCACATTTTTAATTTGTTTCTTCAAGGTGTTGATCGTTGAGTTTTTGGCTTGTAGCTGAGCTTTTAATTCGTTTATCTCAAAAAATTTATGAAATTCAGAAGAATCCCGATTCTTACATGGTTTGTTACATTGAAAACTTTCTTCCTTTTGTTGTATTGAAATTTCAAGTGAAATACAATGTTTTTCAAGTTGTAAAAATTTGTTTGCAAGTTCATTATAAACTTCTTTCTTAACCATATCTTTTGTTTTGAAAAACTCAGCATTAAGCAAAGGACTTTTTACTTGATATTGTTCAGCATCCTGGTCAATCTCTCCTCCCCTATAACTCATATTTGTTGAATCAGGAGTGGTATTGCTATCAACCTTTTTCAACAGATATGTGTCATAAATGGGTTCAGATTGCCCAGTATGATGTTGTTCATTAGCAAGGACATTATGTTGAGCAGTCAATTATACCTCAGCAAATGGCACTTGGTCATTTACTGGTTTGATATCTACATCCACAACATGTGTGAGATAATTCCCTGAACTGCTGCTTGTATCCTGCTTTCCAGATTCTGTCCCACTGCTTTCATTTACTAATTTGTTGAATGCATGCTCTGAATTACTATTTTCTGACTCTATCCAACTGCTTTTCTAGATAATCAAACTGTCATCCACTGCTTGAACCGGATTTATCTGAACATCTTGTGACTGTAGCTTGAAGCTTTTCTTAATTTCGTGTTCATGAAGTATTTCTTCATTCAACTATTTTCCATTCACCTTTAGTGCATTAACTTCATTTTCTTTCATGCGTAATATACCATATGTAATTACAGCTCTATGAATGACCACTTCAAGTGCATCCAGGTTCTCGAGTAAATCATGTCTGTAAGTATCAGGTTCGCAGAGCGTGTATTCTTTGAAATCTTGTTGCCAACATTGATTCAGATGATCCGGTGAATTTACCCCTTTTGAGGCAAAAAATTCCTTAAACTGTGTTCGGAGTACTTCAAGACAAGTCTTTGCATTAACGTCATGAAGATTCTCTCTTTCAAGTTGTAGCCTTAACTAATCCAGATTATGGAACATCTTCAATCTGAAAGTCTGATGTTCTTCACCGAAGAATGTGCGAAATGCAGTTTTAAAAGCATCAACAACATAAGACAAATTGTTGAGATAGAGATCACGAAGATGTATCTCGAGCTGATCAAACCATGTCATGCAGTGGGAGTGCCTTTTCTTTACGAGCAGTTGCGTCAGTTGCAGCTCTCTCTCTTTTGAATTTGAATTTGAAGATTCCATTGAAATTCGATGTGTGAAATGAAATTTAGGATTTTAAGTAGATTAAGTGATTGTTGTTGTGGTTATGAGAAAGAAATTATATTTTACGAGATTTTACAAATCTATGATTTAAACCGAGAAAAGAATAAACTTTTACAGGATTTTACAAAATCAAGAAGAAACCGTGAAATGATAATTGTTATGGATTGTTTTTGAGCTTTGAATGATTAACGGTTGATTAAAACACAAACAAGGACTAACGGTGCAATTGAAATCCAAGTTATATGCTTAACGGTTGTTAATTATGGTTGTAGGGACTAACGATGCAAAACTGTTTCAGTTTGGAGGACTAACGGTTGTAAATTGATTGCTGAGGACCAACGGTGCAAGACAGCTTCAACTTAGAGGGCTAACTATTGTTAAATAACCAACAAAGGACTAGGGCTGAATTTGGTGTTTAAGTCCAGGGACCAAAGTTGTTAATTTCAAAATTTATATAAAAAAACACACTTCCCACCCAACAGTATCATCTTCTTCGTTGAATATCTATATTTTCTTTTCAATTCGTTTTTCCCTTTTTATGATATCATTTTTTGATGATAACACAGAAGTAAATATGCTACGATGATCTATGAAGGACCGCGATCGCAATGATATAAGTTAGAGGACCCGCGAGCACCGAATTCGAGACCCGAAAAACCCAAAACTACTCGAAACGAACACGTTTAAGCACCAAACCGCTGTCAAGTAACACACCAAACCGCTGTCTAGTTTTAATTTGGGCGGAGTAACGTTTAGTGATGCCATAAAAAAGTTAATTCTTCTTAAACCTGTGATAAACCGACTTTGGACTTTTCTATCAAACCGCTACCCAAATGTCTTGCCAAACCGCTATATGTCTCTTTCACAGTTTGGACCACAAGTACTAGTTTTTGTTTCTTTGCTAGAATCCTTGTGTACAACCAACTACAAACCGCTGCTATGAATCCTTGGCTTGACAAATAAGCTTTTAACATTCGAATAAGCTACTAAAAGAAGAAATAAGCTACGAAGAGCAGTTTTGAACCTAACTAAGCCACGACCAAAAAACTCATAATTAGCAACAAAGAAAAGAAAGGACAAAAGCTAGTCGAGAACCAAAGATAAACCTTTTTGACGAAAATAAGCAAAAAAATAAGTCGTAACCCACAAAGTAAAAGATTAGTAAAACTGTTATACTTTAACACAACGAAAACTATAAAAAATGAATCGGATTCCTAGAAGCCCAAAATAAGAAAACACAATAGGCCGAGGCCTTTTGATGACATAATAGGTCCACTAAAATTTGTTTAAACAGATTGTAGTTGTGGTTTTTGAGAAAGGAAAGAAACAATCAAGCTTTTTAAACAAATAAGCACGTATGCAGAAAATAAGCCGAATCTCTATAAAAAGTGATAAGCTTTTTAAAGTATGAAGACATAAAAAAAACTAAGCTCTAGGATAAATAAGCCGTGACCTTATTACAAAGATACATATGAGTGTGATGTTTTGAACGTTTTTAGACCAAACAAAGATACACACTCTGACTAGGGCCCAAAAGATATCATTTTACTATGAAAAATAGCCCATAGTCAATTACAAGTATGAAGTAATTTGTTTAACACTTTTTAGAAGAACAGAAAAAAATAAGCTGAATCCTATTAAGCACAAACGAGCCACACGAATAAGCTCAAAACCAACACAACAAAATCACTCAACCCACCCCATGGCTCTTGATACCAATTGTAGGTTCTTAGATTTCACACAAAATATGAACTAGAGAGAGAGAGAGATGGAAGGGAGAAACATATGAAAAACACACTATTTTGTGTGTGTAAAATGATTTAACCAACACCCTCTCTATGTGTGTAGAGGGCTTTTATACAAAGGATAAACTGGGCATTTCATGGGCTTGCCAGATGTTTTGGCCCGATTAGCTTACTAAATAATACTTTGTCGACTACGAGCTAGAAATGTAAAATACACGGGGTGACCGAGTCTTTTTCTTAAACCTAACATTTTTCCCCAACGAAAATAATTTGAAAAGTGGGGCTATGAGAACTCACCTTAACAAAGATGATTAGTAGCTGTGATTATGATCAAACAATTGTATGCAACGGCGTCCAGACACGACCTAATCCAGTTAATGTCCGATTCAAAAATATGTTTTCAAATGTATGTTTCGGGTTGATGCATAGAAGTCAAAATGTGTGTTGTACAATCGCTTTTAATGTTATCGGTTACGTGATGGTTGATGATTTAGACCCGAAGAAGATAAGTTGAAGTATGTACATTTATGTTATCTACTTACATTATTTAAAGAAAATAGACAAGTAAAACCGACTAGAATTTGATAATACGTAATATGTTCCGGTTACCCATCCGGTAATCCCAAATGATCTAGTAATTTGTATTATTTATAAGAAATGACACAATATTTTTATAAGAAATAGACAATAAGTTTATAAACAATAAATATATTTTTTGTCTTTTAGTCGTTTATTAAAATAATACTATTTTATTATTTCGTCTTTTAGTAGTTTATTAAAATAATAATATTTTATTATTTCGTCTTTTGTCGGATTTCTAAAAAGGGAATTTTTTTGGTAAAAATATTCTAAGTATAGTATTTTTATAAAATTTCGGCATGACCCGTTCGTTTAATAAACGTTTTCCAAGGTCTTAGACCTTATTTTTCAAACATTTTTCTCAAATAATTCAAATTCCGACAAAATGCCAAAATCCACGTTTTTGCGACGATTTATCAAAACTCATTTCTCCAAATAACTATTTTAGCTATACAAGTATAATTCGTTTTCAAAAGTTCATCCCTGACGTTTACTAGCTTTCGCTTATTGGGCCTTAAACATCGTTATTAGTTTTCAAAATCCGATTTAGGCCCATTATCAAGCCCATTAAGAATATAAGTCCAACAAACAAGCCACAAAAGAATCCAAGGCCCACGGACCAAGACTAAGCCACGAATTGGGCTTAGCTTATTGGGTCGTGCCCTCTTAAGCTTACAATAAGCTATCTGTAGCTTATTCTTAAGCCGTTTAGCTACGTAAGTTTCTAAACATCAACATAAACTACGACAAAAGCCATGAAAATAAGTCGGACCACAAAAAGGAGTAAATAAGCTCACGACTTATTTACCCTTTTTGGGCCGTACGTCATTAAGCCCAAAACCAAATATGGTTAGCTTTTAAAATAAGCAAATAAGCTATAAGTTATTTTAGTTCTCGAAATAAGCTACCATAATAAGCTATAAAAATATGATACAAGAGGTAAATAACCAAAACCACTTATCCTCCATTTCCTTTTTCATTCGAAACTAAATAAACACAAATAAGCCGTACGAGCTTATTTTAAGCCGAAAATAGAAATAAGCTACTACGTATATAAATGTTATTCAACCATCACAACCAAAATATAAAAATGATCTTTCTTTGTGCCCTTTTTATCCGAGTTCAAACCAAACAACACTCCCTTTTATTTATTTCGAAAATTTAAGCTTTTGAGTTTTAGAAAACGAACCGTACAACCAACATCTATGCATCACTAGACTACTGAAAGGACAAGAATATTTGAAATAAGATGACTTACAAAAGAGGGTTTTGAGGATAAGATTAACACGAAACCGACAACCCAAACGTTGTTTTTCTGAACCCACGCTTATTAGAATCAACCCAAATGCATTTTATCCTTTACGTTCTTAGATCAAAATTAAAATATAACGAGTGTGTGTATGTTTTTGGGTTTGGTTGAACAAGAAAGAAAAAGACAAAGATGAAGATGAATTTTGTGTGTGTTGGAATTAATTGTGTGTGTTTGAAAAGATATAAGACAAATAGGTGGTACCAACTTGGGACAGAGCCTCCTAAAATCGAGCCTTGTTGTCCTTTGTGGGGTTCGACCGCGGGTAAGCATACTAGGGGGATCCTAGGTGCCTTTCGTCACTTGTTAGGTTATCTAACGATCATATTCCGTGATTTAAAACATGACCCAAAGTTTCCTTGTATTTTTAACGAATGTAAAAATGTATTTACTTAAACTTTGAATATTTACACCATAGGTAATTGTTTTAGATTTGATATGGACCATTAACGGACGTGTCGAAACACGTTGTTTAATATTTTAAGCCGTTTACGGGACAACCTCCCAAAAATTGATCAAATATAGATATAGATTATCCACAAAAGATACTTTAAAAGAATAACTGAGCTAATGATCAATCTGATAATAAACTGACTACCGTTACACGGTAACTACTCTGGCTAAAGCAGTAAAATCAAGAAGTCAAAGGACTTAAATAGAACATCATGATACTGGAAAATCCGCAAGGGTTACAATGACAAACTCATGATCAAATTGATTCTGATATCATTTTTGATGATTTGTATATGGACTATAATAGTGGACAAGCTGAACATGATACAAATGCTCATGATCAATCTCTTTATGATTTTGAATCCCTGATAAACAATGTTCAAGTATAGGCTGAAAAACAACGCAAAATAAATATTGAACTGAAAAAGCAAAAAACGTTGCTACAACGGGAACTTGAGATGTGTAAGAAACGGGTTAAAGAATTTGAAAACAAACCGGATCAAATTTTAAATTACAAAGAAGCATATGAGGAATTGCAAAACGAAATAAATGTTGAAAAAGAACAACTTTTAAACGAAAAAGAAGAGATTCGAGATCAACTTTTACAAACACAAGATGAGACATTGAAAATAAAACATGAAACTAATTTGTACAAAAAGGCTTTCAAAGCAAGAGAGGACAAGTATCTTGAGGATATTGTCACATTAGAAGAAAAACTCAAATCTCATGATCGAATTGTTTATAAAATGTCACATTTACTTCAGACAATTCAGATGCTTGGTAAAAAACCAAATAAGGTTTATGACCTACATTTGAAAACTGGGTTGGGTTATGAGAATTCAGAACATCTCAAGAAAGCCATTGAAGCACAACCCTAAAATGTGTGATGGTGAAAAACTTAAAAGTAATAAATAGAAAGTTGATTAACCTAATTATGAGAAAACTCTTGAGGACGCAGAAAAAAGTCGATTGAGGATGAAAGATAAAATGATTCCACTTGATTATTCCAAATTAAATGCACTTTATGAATCATTTATTCCTCAAACAGAAATTCCTATTGAACAAACTTATTTTTCATCTCCTACTTCTAATGTATCTTCTGAATCAAGTTCAGAGAAGTCAGACTTTGATGCGGTCGTTGTAACACACTAGGTTTTACAACTCCATAGGCAGAGTACCTAATCATTGCAGTATAGTATAGTAAGGACTCGGGGGTTGTTATCATTTTTAGGGGAATAACGTCTGAAGGGTCGAACTAAACATAACTAAGATCTAAGGGGTTGAGAGAAGATTATTTTTGTATTTTTATGAAAGTAGATAAAATTCAGGTTTTAAGAGGTGGGTTTGATTTAAACTAATTAAAATAATAATTAAACTAAACTAATTTTGGTGGGAACTTATATGGTAAACGAACGTATTTACTTAATCATGCACTACTTCTTAGTTTGCTTCTCCTAATATTATTGCTTTGTCACACTTGTGATGATCTGTGTAAGTATTTCCTAGGTCATGAACAGATTACATGAATCCACTGTATATGTAATATTCTGTTAAGGCAACGCACAAGTAAGGTAGTATGAAGACTATTACAAGGCCCCTAAGAGTACATTACATGCATTAAAAGGGATCAACCATATTAGGGGTAAGGTAGTATGAAGACTGTTACCGATGGTATCCTTTTTACACACTCGCGTTTCCCTAGACGTCTATGCTAATGTAATATTTTATAGTTAGTTTTTTAGAGCCTAACGTGCACACTCATCAGCAAGAAGCAATATTAAAAGGATCTACAAACTAAATTTCATGCAATCATAAGTAAATACTAATGGATCTAGCCTAACATGTTATATAAAAGAGAAGAACAATAATCAATCACACAACACATAGACATATTGAATGATTAAGGATAAATGAAGTTCACTTGATTAGAACATGTGTTTAAAGCTGATACAATAGGATTTTAATACCCTAAAAATGCCCTAAAAGCTGCTACAAATAGTTAGGGTTCGTCTCCCAAAAGTTGCATACAAGTTCCACACTAAAACCCTATACGAGTTTGCATATATAGGAAATAGGCCGCGATGGCGTCGCAAGATTCCTGACGATGTCGCTTCGCCGAATCTTCTTAGGGTTTCTTTGAGTCGGTTACGTTCTAACGCCGTCACACAATTTCTGACGCCGGCGCTTGTAAGTTCTGACGGCGTCGCTAGGAATTGCGACACCATCTCCAGGCACTGTACGCGCATTCTTGAAACCACTTCGTGTAAAGTTGTAATCTTATCTCATTTCTTCCTAAATTGAGTCCAAGTCACATGTATTTCATCCAAGAGCTTCCTAAATGTTAAAAATACAAAAAGGAACGATTAAGCACATATTTTAGGCATATTTGCATGATTTAGGGGGTTAAATGACCCCGAAAAAGTGTATAAAATGACACCTCATCAGACTTACCTCCTAAAAAGATGCCTAATGAAAGTAAATTGCTAAAACTGTTTGTTAATCTAGACAAAGAAAATAAAGAGTTAGGAAAACTCATTAACATTAATCTGAAATTAGACGAAGACAATAATTCTATCTATGACAATAAAGTTGGAAAGATGACTTTTTACCCAGGAGCTAGTTCTGATTTCAGGTACATTGAACGAATGTTCAAAAGCAATTAAATATGAGATTACAGAAGAAGTAAAGGAGATGTTAGAAATTTTTTAGTCAATGGAACAAAAAGTTAAGAGAAATCACAAAAAGATGAATTTTTTCAAAATGAAATTGATCGACTTTTGGAAGCATCCTTAGAAAGAGAAGTTAGGGATTGTGTGCTAATTTTTGTTGAACAACATAAGAATGAAATGTTGATGATTTAAATGGAGAAAATATCCAATGAGTTTAAAGATATCCAAGCAAATTTGCTCAAACGAATCAAAATTCTTGAAAATGTTTTTCAACGATCTCAAGCGCAAAGCATTGATTTTGATTTAAAATTGCAACATCAAAAAGAAAAAACAGCTTGTGATATCTCATGAAGTCAAAAATGGCAAAGTTGAATGGTGAAAACGTGTCATTGCATATTCAAATTGAATCTTTGGTCCAAGAACGTGAAAAGATAAAACTTGAATATCAAAAGCTTTTCAACTCAATCAAAACGACATAGGTTCAACATCAACAAGATGTCAATGAAATAATTGAAAATGTCAATCAAAAGACATATGCTTATGGTGATGTGTGTGCTAAGAATCAAGATCTTTTGATGACAATTTATGAACTCAAAGCTAAGATTAAATTTGCTGAAAAAGGAAAGAATGTGAACACTAAGTTTGACAAATCTACGACCTTAGAGAAACTAATTTGTGTAACACCGTTGAATAAAAATAAAGATTTAAAGGCTTAGATGGTTTCTAAGGTTGAGGTCAAACCGGATAAGTCAAAACCAGTCATTTCATGTTCTACACCTAAAAATGAGTAAGGTCAGAAAAAGAATGCGAATGTAATCACATGAGGCATGTATAGAGTCATAAAAACAGAAACACAAACACTAGTTGCTAAAACTAACATATTTTCTTGTAATTCCACAGGAGTAGCAAGTTCTAATAGTGTTAAAAGACTAGAGTCTAAGGACACTAATTTGAAGAAAAGAGTCTTGCTAAACACTAAGTCTGAGAGCACTTCTAAGGATGTCAAGTGATAACACTATAGCCTTGTTTTATATAGTTCTAGTATTGATTTGGTACTTAAAACGTTCATATTTACATTTACAGGATAAACAAGGCATTATAACAAAATGACGTGAAGAATGGATGCTTTTACTAAAGGAATATATATGATGTTATTCACTTATGATTTGGAGTTATTATGAAGGGCTCGTGAAAGATTTATGTGAAGAAGCGAAGCCGAAAAGTTGAAGAAATGTTTCAGAAACGTGCTCTAGTATTTTGACCATAACTACTTCATACTAACTCCTTTGAAGTTGATTCAAGCGGCCATGGAAAGAGGAAAGTGATATTTATAACTTTCGTGTTTTTGGTTAAAGCCGAATCACAACTGATGAGTCACAAGTTTGCAATAACTACAATTGTGTTGTAGGGTTACGTAGTAACCAAACACTCCAGTTACGCCATAACCACATCCGTTACGCCATAACCCAAAACATCAGTTACACCATAAACCTGCCATGTCATGGGTACGACATAACTAAACGCATCAGTTATGTCGTAACTAATTTTAAGCCTGCATAATGGGAAGTCTACATCAACATGGTTAAGGCGTAACCAAACACATTAGTTACGCCATAACCAAGTCGATGCCTATAAAAAAGGCCGAATTCAGCCCAAAAAATCATACCTTCTTCCTCCCATATGAGGGGACGACTGGGACCTCATCCCAAGTCATTTTCAAGCACTCACCAGCCATCCTAGAAGAGAGAATCTGGTCCCGATCATCATCATCATACTAGTTTGGTTTGATTATCATGTTTTCATTACTTTCATTAATTGACAGTGATATTGATTGTATGAATACAATTTTCGGCTGAGCTTTCTTATGTTATCTCTATTATAAATTAATTATCATTATGATTCATTTATTTCTTATTAATTTTGGTTATCTATTTGGTTATAATACTTTGATCATAAGAATGCCAAATATGAAGCTCGCTCACCATGACAGTGGGAGAAAATTCTGGTTACTATGACTAATGTGGCTAGGATTCTACGAGATAAGTGAGGATTTGATGACCATTCGATCCTGGCTTTCCCAGCTAGTAGAATAAATTGAATCATTAAGTTAATTCATAAGTAATTAGGATAGCACTTTCTTCTCTTTGATCGTACTTAAATTATTTCAATTAAGTTTTCTTATTCCTTAAATTCAAACGTGACAATTTCGATCGCTTTCTAGTTTATTAGTAAATTTCCTCAAGTTAGACTTTGGGTTGACCTCGGACTTATCACAAATATACTACACGCGACCAGGTACACTGCTCGTTAGTGTGTGTATAGATCTTAGGTGGTTCGCAGTTTTTAAATTTAAATCCTGATCTATTTAACAGAAAATACGCATTAAGTTTTTGGCGCCGCTGCCAGGGAGCTATATTTAGGTTTTTGATTTGAGGTTTTAAGATTTCTAGTATTTTTAGTTTAGAATGGAGCCCGATTTTAGTAATATGACCCTAAATGAATATTTTATGTACCAGGGAAGGCATAAGGATTTAGAAAGGAGTTGCACCTCTTGGAAGAGTGTTGCTCTCGTGAGGAATAGAATTTTGGTATATACTGACTCTGATGAAGAGGATGAAGAGTATTGTAGTCTGCCTCCTTTACTCCTATGTTTTCAAACTCCTCAGCCTTGTGCCACATTCAATTCTGTTCATCATAATAGACATAGTGAAGTTGACATTGAAAATATGACCTTAAAAGAATATGCGAGATATGAATTAGCAATGTCAACTATGAAAAGTAAAATACAAGTTCCCACTCAGGGTTTCACATCACAGTTTTTCAATCAATCACAACACACACCTAAACCACATTTAGATAAGGAGGATTCCAGTTTAGACGAAATCTTGGATGACTTGTTCAGAATAGGGGCGGAAAACATAAGAAATATGGAACATAAAGTTCCAAATAGGTGTGTTGATATCACAGATTATGAGGATAGTGACCAAGAGGATGGTGAACTTCCTGACCTTCCTACTTTCTCTGCTATTAATGAATTTGCTAATGTTTGTGAGCAGGTTAAAGAAAACATAGATGACAACACTGCTCGAGAATTAGAGGAAGTTCAGACGGAGAACGTTGAAATGGATGATGATTATGACATTGACGATTCAAACACTAAAGAAACATTACAGTGGAGTCTTGCTAAAGACCCCTTCTTAGTTTGTATGGAGTAAATTGATCAGCCAAGTTTCTTGCTACACACCATACCATTATCCATTTCTAATGAGGTAAAAAAGAATTCACAACTCCTTATAGGTATAAATTTTGGACGTCATACCCCCTTCATGTAGCCTACTTACACCCTTATGGTGAACGTGGCTACTATCACCTACACTTGATTTCAAGTGAGGGGATGAACACCATGTTGATTACCAAATAAGGGCGTAGTCAAGCTAGTGACTCGAACAAAAACAAGCGCTTCATGAGAGGCACCCCATGCATATCTTTAAATTTATGTTTTGCTTTATTTTATTTCTGCATATTAGTTGGTTTGTATGTTTCTCACCTAGTTTTGCAGGTTCTCACAGCAAAGAAATGGAATTCGAGGTCACATCAACTCGGATTCATGTGGTAAAAATGTTTCTGTTTAGGCGTAACCACTCCAGTTACGCCGTAATAGAATTAATTATAACGTAATCCCCTTTATGGTTACGCCGTAACTAGTTATAACAAAAATTTTAAAAATATTTTTCCACATGGTTACGACGTAACTCATTTCTTGATTACGTCGTAACCCATTCCTGAAACCTTAATTAAGTTCGAAAATTTTATAAAACCGTGTATAATTAAATGAACTTTGTGGGCACATTCCTTCGAAACCCTCACGAGACTTCACTCGTCCACTTGGGACACCAAGTGGTTCAAAAGGCTTGTTGCATACACTAAATGCAACCGTGATTCCTATAAAAGTGAGTTAGATTTGTATTCCTTGTATTATTATTCTGTATATTTTGGTATCCTTCTTTTAGCCGGATTTATGCTTTTGGTATTAGTTTTCTTGCAGCCCGTATAAGTTGATGCACATAGAGTGGTGATTGGTTTATACTTGGCTACAGGGAAGCATTTTAAATCCGGATTAGTTGGATACCATGCCGATGATGATGATGTGTTAGAGTTGTGGATGTTGCTCATGGAAGCAGACTTGAAGCATGGCTTAGAGCATGATGTCTCTTCATCATCCCGAGCAAATCCAAGGGAGTCTTTTATTTTAATTCTACTCTTATTTTTGCATTTTTCATTTCCTTAATGTACAATAGGGACATTTTACAAACCAAGTGGAGGGATGGGAGTAGAATTATCACTCGACCTATATTTTCCTATGATTTTCTAGTTTTCTTTGAAAAATTATGCTAATTTTATAATTTTTGACATGTTTTTCTTACTAAACTATAATAAATCTTTGTCGAGCGCACTATTACCCTTTATTTCAATTGTTGAGTTTAAGCCTAATGATTCTGTTTTCATATATTATACAAAAATCCACTAAAAATGAGTTTGCCGGTAGTATTGTAGACTTTAGAACTTGGCATGTACATCATTTCGAGACCTAATTGATAGCAGGAATAAACTGTTCAAGAAGGCAACATTTAGGAATTTACCCTAAATAGCCTTTATGTGTGTGTTTATTGACTTGTTACACTGACTTGTCGACCTCCTATGTAAAACCCCTTGTTGCACTCATTTTTAGTGCAAGATACCCCTAGATCACCTTTTTGAGCCAATCCTTGTTTTCAACCCCTTATGTTAAATGTTTCGTGAAACCATTTCGCCTTAGCCAACCCTGTAGTCTATATTCTATTTGTGTTGAAATCCTTAGCTACTTAAGTCCATGGTTTAGGGAAATGGGTTCAAAAATTTTGCGCGTTCATGGAAGACCTATCATTGTTGATCTATCAAGACCCCTTGTATCATCACTTTCAATATTGTTTATCTTAAGTGGGGGGGATATGTGCATTGCTACAGGGGTAATAATAAAAAAAAGAAAATATAAACCTCTGTAGCATAGTCATGTTGGTTACGTGTAATAAAACCAACAAGTTGTTAAAATATGAAGATGGTGCAACTATATGACATTTGTCAACTCAAGATATAAGATGGTGCAACTATTAGCCATCTGTTTGCTCAAAGATATAAATATGGTGCAATTATAAGCCATCTGCATAATTGTGAAGGTTGGGCTAGTAGCCCATTATTTGGATCAGATTTTCGCACTTGGACACTTAAACTTATAGATGGACGGTAGCCGGTTATGATAACCTTAGATCATTTAGTCTATTTGTTTTGTGTATTTTGTTTAACACCAATTAAATATGTATCCCATGTCTTATCCTACCATTTGCAAAAATTTTGACCTTTAGCCTACTCGAGTTAAGGAAAGAGCAATCACATGTGTCTCGTTCGTGGATTTGGCCGAGCATGTGAGGTTTTGTCCCCTTTTCCGGATCATTGGTATCGAAAAGAACAATCTCCTGTTTAAACCTATGTGTGTCACCCATGTTGCCTTTTAGAGTTGTTTAGACCTTAATTCTAACTGGTGCTGATTTGTGTACTTTCCAAGCTTATGATAGAATACATGTTATGACTGTGTAGTTGAGTGATCACCTCGAAAATGAAACACTTAGACTAGTGAGAGAGTTGAGTGATTTTGATCCCCTTTTTGTGAGGTGTTCAGCTTTGACTTTTCTAGCATAATTAAATTATAAATTCATTTCTCTGAGTTAAATTAGGGAAATCTTTTTATGAGATATTCTAACAAGTCTACTTGAGGGTAAGTAGAAATCAAGTGGGGGATATTTGATAACATTAAATAATTGATACTTTTCTATATCAAAATCCCATGTTTATTGCCTTGTTTTATATAGTTTCAGTATTGATTTGGTACTTAAAACGTTCATATTTACATTTACAGGATAAACAAGGCATTGGAACAAAATGACGTGAAGAATGGACGCTTCTACTAAAGAAATATATATGAAGTTATTCACTTATGATTTGGAGTTATTATGAAAGGATCGTGAAAGAATTATGTGAAGAAACAAAGCCGAAAAGTTGAAGAAATGCTCCAGAGATATCTTTGGAAATGTGCTCTAGTATTTTGACCATAACTTCTTCATACTAACTCATTTGAAGTTGATTTAAGCGGTCATGGAAAAAGAAAAGTGATATCTACAACTTTCGTGTTTTGGATTAAAGCCGGATCACAACTGAAGAGTCACAATTTAGTAATAACTATAATTAATCTATAGATTTACGCAGTAACCAAACTCTTTAGTTACGCCATAACCACTTCAGTTACGGCGTAACCACTTCAATTACGCCATAACCTGCCAAAGTTGAAGATTGATGACTCACCTTAGTCATAGTTACGGCGTAACTAGGCTCTACAGTTACGCCGTAACCCATATTAAGCATGTATCATGGAAAGCCACATCAGCATAGTTACGGCGTAACTAGGCTCTACAGTTACGCCGTAACCCATATTAAGCATGTATCATGGAAAGCCACATCAGCATAGTTACGGCGTAACCAAACGAATCAGTTATGCCGTAACCAATTGGAAACCTATAAATAGAGGCCTAATTCAGCCCTAAAAATCATACAATT
>BQNB010149787.1:0-14352 GCA_026074375.1 Tanacetum coccineum
AACGTGGATTGAACAACCGCATCAAGAGGTATAGTTGAGTGTAGAGAAGTGTGTATGTTTAGCAATTGAGGTTGTTGACATTCCACCCTTTGAAAAACCTCCAAACATGTATTTTTCTGCAACAATGCTTTTAACAAACAAGAGACAAGCAATTATCATCAAAGCTTAAAAGTTCTTTCTTGATAAACTTAAACAATGTTGGTTTTAGAAACTTATGGGCCCTTTATTTGATGAAAAATATTTCTATTTTTCATTTTCTAATTTCTTAGAGAAGAGAATTGTTTTTCCTTTTTTAGAGAAGAGTTGAGATTTTTGAAAACTCGTTTAGTTGGAGTTACATTTTTCCTTTTTAATGAGAAAAAATGAGAGAAAAAAGTGAGAATGATAAATTGGGCTTTTCAATTTTTTTTTAAATGTTGAAAAAAAGTGAGAATGAGAATTCCACTTTTTTTAAAAATTGTTGAAAATGAATGCGACTAAAAGGATTTTTAATATTTTCCTTTTCACATGAATATTTTCTTGGAAAAATGAGATATTTTTCGCCAACTAAACGGGCCCTTATGTTTTCTTTTAAGAAAATAATAATCTAACAAGCAATATTGGCCGCGCGTTGCCGCGGGACATAATTTTTTTCGAATCGATTTTGAATGAATATTGAGTGGGAATGGGTCCACGCGTTGTGGCGGGGCTGACTTGTATGCAACATATATATTTTATTTCATTAAACATTTTTTAACAATCACGGAATTTGAATGAGTATTTGTCGTTGGGGCGAGTATATTATGTTTTACTTATTTGGTTAGCAAAATATTTGGTTAACAAAAGTCGTAAATAGTTAAAAGTTGAGGGTACGGTTTGTAAATTTGTTTATTTTTTTTCCTATTTATATTAAACTTCAATATTTTTAATAAAATCGTGCGTATGTTGGAAGCATTGTAATATTGGGCTCGTTTTGTTCGCAATTGGAAGATCTTTTCGCGGGTATTTTTTGATCTGAATGAATCGGTAGATATGTGTTATATATTTGATAAATAAATTTTATTATATAAAAAAGTCGTAAATAGTTAAAAGTTGAGGGGCCGGTTTGTAAATTCTCTTTTTTTTCTATTTATATTAAACTCCAATATTTTTTATAAAATCGTGCGTATGTCAGAAGCATTGCAATATTAGGCTCGTTTTGTTCGCAATTCGAAGATCTTTCCGATGATATTTTTTTGTCGCGCTATATATTTGATAAATAAAGTTTATTCTATAAAAAAGACGTAAATAGTTAAAAGTTGAGGGACCGTTTTGTAAGTTTTCTTTTTTATTTTATTTTGGTCAGCCGAAAGTTTTTTTTTTACATTGGGCTGGTATTAGGCCGGTAGTGGGTTTATAGTTTTGGCCCAACGTCATGTGCAGAAAAAGACAAAATAGCGTTTTGATGTTTAGTATATTGTATAATTTTGTGTTGTGTAGTTAGAGTCTTTAAGTTAATTTAGAATTTACATGATACACATTATCAATATTACTAAATATAAAATATGTTTATGATAAACTAGCTAAACTACTATAATCAGCATAAAAATCAATTTATACAGACTCGACCGTAACAAAATCTAATTTTGAACCTTGCTTACGAGAACACAAAAGATCTTATAGGATTTTTCGATCGGTTATTATCGACTTTTCTTTGTCGAATCACTCTTTATTTGAACTTAGTTTGTCTAATTTTTCGTAAATAAATCTTGTAAATCAGTTTTTTAAACCTCTAAATGATTTATTCATTAAAAATAAAAGGTCCTTAAGTACCTAACATTATATTACAAATTCTTATCTTTTATAAAATTTTATAATTTTGCTCAATGTTTTAAAAACCGGGTATCTAATTGACCTAGTCGAATCATCGGGTCACCGGGTTACCACCGGTTCGATCAACGGGTTACGTCGCAAATATATATAATCAACTTGTTTTATTTGTAAAAAACATGAAAAAACCAAAACCTGACCGGGTTTCGAGAACCGGGTTGACCCGGGTCAATTCAAACCCGACGGGTCTAGTCAGGTTTCAAAAATAAAAAACCCGATTTAATTTGACTTGATTAAAAATGGTTAAACCGGCCGAGCCAAAACGCGTTTAAAAAGATTGATTTTGCTTTCATTACAATTCAATATCATTTTTGTTGGTACAATATCACCATCTTGTGTATCCATACTTCAGTCTTACTCAACCCATTCAATAATATCAAATCTTACCAAAATTACCCATTTTCAAGATCCAACAAACAGGTACATTCTCTTTTCCTTAATTCCCACATAACATGTTCAAGATTCTTTTTTTATCATTAAATTAGTATTTCCATAGTGTTACTGTGTTAGGGTAACAGGGTTTATAGGGTTTTGATCAAATTAGGAAAATGAAAGATATAAGTCCATCAGCAGATCCCATTGGCCAAAATGCAATTAAGCTAATAAGCAATGTGGGTTTTTCAGTATTTGTGTTTTCAGTGCTTATTTTTACTATAATTGCCATTACATACCAGCCTCCTGACCCATGGGAGTCTTCTAGATTATTGAGTAGGGTGTTTACTGAGGTTGAAAATGCCACATTTGATATCGATAACTCGGTTGTTAAGACTGGTGAAGATGTAGGAATGGTTAGTGTTAGTGTTAGTGTTAGTCCGGTTGCATCGCCTGCTGAGGCGCCTGTGGGGCAAAGTGAGACGGTTATTGAGAAACCGGGCGAAAAGGGTGTGAATGTGAGTGTGGGGAGTGTTGGTTGTGATGATAGTAGTTTGGTGAATTGTTCTGACCGGGGAGTGTTGATGGCGATTAAGAAGTTTAATGTTAAGCGTTTTAAGTCGATTGTGTTTCTAGAGTATCAAACGCCGGTTAATGGGTCAAATGTGAATGAGTGTGATGTGTCGTGGAAGTTTAGGAATAGAAAGGAGAAATCGTGGAGGAAGTATAGAGATTTCCGTAGGTTTAGAATTGGGTATGGTGAGAATTGTAGTTATAAAGTGGTGGGTGCAAAGGGTTGGCATTCAGGTATCAATGCAAAACGTCCGAGAAGTCATGGTCAAAGTCAACTTAATGTCACGAGTAAAGGTGATGATCAGATCAATGATACTATCCCAGTAATGGGGCCAGGATCTTCTTTCAGGAACGGGAAGTATTTGTATTATTCGCGCGGAGGTGATTACTGTAAGAACATGAATCATTACATTTGGAGCTTGTTATGTGCTCTAGGTGAGGCTCAATATTTGAACAGAACGTTTGTTATGGATTTGAGTATTTGTTTATCATCAAAGCATACTTTAACCAATAAAGACGAAGAAGGAAAAGACTTCAGATTTTATTTTGATTTCGAGCATTTGAAAGAAACAGCTTCGATTGTCGAAGAGGGTGAGTTTCTTAGAGATTGGAAAAAATGGGAAAAGAATCACAAGAAAAAAATCCCGGTTAGGAAAGTCAGGACACACAAAGTCACACCAATGCAATTGAAGAACGATAAAAGCCCGATTATCTGGAGGCAATTTGATAAACCCGAGCCTGAAAATTATTGGTACAGGGTTTGTGAAAGTAAAGCTGCAAATATTATTCAAAGACCGTGGCGCTCTCTATGGAAATCAAAGAGGCTAATGAACATAGTGTCTGAAATTAGCGGAAAAATGGATTGGGATTTTGACGCTGTTCATGTAATTCGAGGTGAAAAAGCTCAGAACAAAGCAATGTGGCCTCATCTTAATGAAGATACATCTCCTGACTCTTTAGTTACAAAGCTTCAAGGCGTTATTCAGCCATGGAGGAATCTATACATTGCTACAAACGAACCGTTTTATAATTATTTTGATAGATTAAGGTCACATTACAAGGTTCATTTGCTTGATGATTACAGAGAGTTGTGGGGGAATACAAGTGAGTGGTATAACGAGACTATGGTGTTAAACGGTGGTCGAGCTGTTGCCTTTGATGGATATATGCACGCTGAGGTTGACACCGAGGTGCTTTATAGAGCGAAGACGCAAGTAGAAACGTTTTACAACTTGACTAAAGATTGCAAAGATGGTATTAATTCTTGTTGATTTTGATTATTAGTGATCCATTTTTTATATACGTATTGCTATGATCTAAATTGTTTATAAAGCACTATACTTCAATAAAATGTTTGATGATTAAATACAAATCACTCCAAGATTTCAATTGGTGTGTATATGTTATGAAGGTTAAGGGTGTGTTTTCTTTCGGCTTATTACACTAGGTATAATACCCGTGCACGCACGGGGTTTTTTCTTAACTTTTAAATTATGTATTGTTATCGATTAAAAAATAAACAACTTAACGTATCCTAAATGATTTTACTTCATCGATTAAAAATAGGAAGGTTAAGGGTGTGTTTTCTTTCGGCTTATTACATGTGCTCCCTGTAAGTCACTCTTATACAGCATACCAGAGTTTACACCGTACTACAGAGTACTGAATCGGCATGCTATATTGAGTATTTTGCATTTGAAAAAAAATTGAAATCTACTAATTGAGTTTTACCACTGTTACTTGTAATTTAATTTCCTCATCATTTTTTTTTTGGCAAAAACAATAAAAATAATATAAATGAACTTAATCTTCAACAAAATTGAAGACTAAGAAAGATTACACATGGAGAAAATCATGAACAAGTGATTACATAATGAAACGAAGAAAGGCTACTATGAAACTATAAAACTAACAAACTTGCACGATGAACTTCTTGGCTCAAATAAGCATGATGAAAATGACTGAAAAGAGAACCGTGGAGCTGAAAATTCTGAGCCAAATGAACATGAAAAAGATGAAACATATTCGTAACTGCATTAAAACTCCCTCTTGAGAAAATGTGGAGAATGATTGTTCTTGAAAGCGGACGACAAAAATCAATAAATTTTCCATGAGAAAAGCCTTAAAGATTGAAAAGTCAGTGAAGTTCTTTGATGAACTCTTCAAAAGTTAAGTCGTTTCTAATGTTATTCTTGTTTTCCCCGATCAAAATACCCAATGTTTTTCTAGGGTTCTTAAAGTTATTAAGCTTTGAGCCTTCACCATCCACATCTGATTGCTCATCACAAGAAACATCATAAAGACCCAAATTTCCTCATCATTTATTTATCATTGATTGATTACTTTATTTTGCACATATTACATCCTTTATAACAAACATGGACCGGCCAACACACGCATTTAATACAATTAATACTCATACATTTTAACCGGCTTGTGTCCCAATGGTACCCTATGTTGTGTCCCAATGGTACCCAAGTTGGCGTCATCCGTGGCACAACGAATAAACTATGTTTCGTGTTCTCATGAAAAGTAAAAATCAGTTTCGAAAGTCGGTAACTCTTAAACCTTCGTATTTTTGTTTTTCGCTCCCGCTATTACGAATTATGTCATATGTAAAAACTTGATTTGCTAAATCAACAAATGACAATTTTTGTCAAATGAACTTTTTAATTTGATAAAGATATTCTACATATCTTTTTAAATTGGTAACAAGATATTACCAATATTTTTTAATTTGATAAAGATATTCTACACATCTTTTTAAATTTGTAACAAGATATTACCAATATTTTTTAATTTGATAAAAAAAAAGGACAAAAGCTATAAATGAGTAATGTACTTTTTGTTTTGTGCTATTATGAGTAACCTACTTAAAAAAAATCAAAATAAAGTCACCAGAATGTTTAACCATTATTTATTTTTTTTAAACAAAAAAATTTAAAAGTAAAAGTCAACTTTTTTTTAAAAAAGTTTAAAATTAGTTTTTTGTTTTTTTAAAAAAAATTTGTACAGTCAAAGTAAAAGTCAACTGTTTTTTTTAAATTAAATTTTTTTTTCTTTTTTTTTAAATTTTGTATAATCAAAGTAAAATTCAACTTTTTAAAAAAAAAAATTTAAATTGTTTTTCTGTTTTTTTTTAAAAAAAATTTATACTTTGTTTTATTACAATTTTTTTTAGAAAACATAAAACAAAGTATGAGAAAAGTTCATTTGCATACCAGTTTCTCCTCACATACCAAGGGACAAATCTTCACCATCCATTTAAGTTTGATCTAATGGCGAGGATTAATCTAAGATTTAACATTATTTAATGGATAAGATTAAACCTTAAAAAACATCCATCACCCCTTCTTACATTTGCGTTTTTTAATTAAAACACACTTTCACCCTTATTTTTAAAAATCACATACCGCAAAAACCGTAAAACGTTAAGATTTATAAATTACACCATCGTGACGACCATTTAATTATCTTTAAATAGAGGGGCACTTTCATATACTTTCGACAAACTTTTTTTTTGTTTTTTTTGTATTTTTTTTGTTTTTTCTCGTGCAGTATTTTGTTTGATATATCACTTGTGATATTACACTAATCTGTAAGTTAGAACACTTCACATGCTTTCGTAAAACGGGTATAAATATTTGTGTGGAACTCCAACTGATTCATCGTTTTTGGCATTTAAAAGTACATATCCTTAGCTTTCTAACCATTTATCATACATAATTTTTGGACCTCCAAATCAAAATAGTTTATTTATAGAAGTTGATGAATATCGAAGAATTTTATTTTTTATCATCAAACCCGCTTGAAGTATCACATGTGATATAACATATTTGTACGTTCGAACACTCAACATGATGTCATGAAATGAGCATAAGTATTTGTGTAAAACATTAAATGATTGATCATGTTTGACATAAAAATAAACATCTTTACCATTCTAACCATATATCAAACATAATTTGTGAAAATTAAATTAAAACACTATAAAAACTATGTTTTAACCCTTTTAATCCTACTAACAGTATAATATCACAAGTGATAAATAACATTGATTACATGTTAAGATTTTCAAAAATAATCACAATTAGTGTCACATTATATTGCTTTATCACATGTGATATTAATTATATGTGAAATACCATAACTAATGTCACATTATATTACTTTATCACATGAGATTTTATTATATATTTATTTATCACCGGTGATACTACAATGTCAGGGGTAATAATTGTTAAGCTACGAGTGAATCTTAGTTTATAAAGGTATTGGTATAGGTTTTAGTGGTTAGGGTTTTAGGGGTTTTGGTATATAGTTTAGTGGTTAGGGGTTTAAGGTTTAGGGTATAAATTTTAAAGTTTATGTATATATATCACTTGTGATATTACACCTAGTGGTTAGAGGTTTAGGTTTTTGGTATAGGGTAGTCGTCAGGGGTTTAGTGTTTTTGGTATAGATTTTAAAGTTTATGTATATACCACTTGTGATATTATACCTAGTGTTTATGGATTTAGGGTTTTTGCATAGGGTTTAGTGGTTAGGGGTTTAGGGTTTAGGTATAAGGATTAGTGGTTAGGGAGGAGGGTTGAAGGTTTTTGGCACAGGGTTTAGTGGTTAGAGGTTTAGGGTTTTGGTATATGGTTTAGTGGTTAGGTGTTTAGGGTTTATGGTATAGGGTTTAGTGGTTAAGGGTTTAGGTTTTGGGTATAAAATTTAGTGGTTAGGGGTTTAGGGTTTTTAGTATAGGTTTTAAAGTTTATATATATATCACTTGTGATATTATACATAGTGATTGGGGTTTAGGGGTTTTTGGTATAAGGTTTAGTGATTATGGGTTTAGGGTTTTTGGTATATGGTTTAGTGGTTAGGGGTTTAGGATATTTGGTATAGATTTTAAAGTTTATGTATATATCACTTGTGATATTATACCTAGTGTTTATGGATTTAGGGTTTTTGCATAGGGTTTAGTGGTTAGGGGTTTAGGGTTTAGGTATAAGGATTAGTGGTTAGGGAGGAGGGTTGAAGGTTTTTGGCACAGGGTTTAGTGGTTAGAGGTTTAGGGTTTTGGTATATGGTTTAGTGGTTAGGGGTTTAGGATATTTGGTATAGATTTTAAAGTTTATGTATATATCACTTGTGATATTATACCTAGTAATTAGAGGTTTAGGGTTTTTGGTATAGGGTTTAGTGGTTAGGGGTTTAGGTTCTGGTATAGATTTTAAAGTTTATGTATATATCACTTGTGATATTATACCTAGTAGTTAGGAGTTTAGGGTTTTGGTATATGGTTTAGTGTTAGAGGTTAAGGGTTTTGGTATAGATTTTATAGTTTATGTTTATATCACTTGTGATATTATACTTAGTGGTTAGGGGTGTAGGTATATATTTTAAACTTTATGATATATAATATTAATATTGTGATAATATTCCTAGTGGTTAGGGGTTTTAGGTTTTTAGTGTACGGTTTAGATGGATAGGGGTTTTGGGTTTTGGTATATATCTAAAGTTTATGTATATTTTCATTGTGATATTATCCTTGTTAGTTAGTGGTTTAAGGTTTTTGTATTAGGTTTAGTGGTTAAGGGGTTAGATTTTTAGCATATATTTTAAAGTCTTATGTTTATATCATTGTGATAGTTATACCTAATGGATTAGGGTTCAGGGTTTTTGGGTATATGTTTAGTAGTTAAGGGTTAGGGTTTTTGGTATAGTGTTTAGTTGGTTCAGGGAGGGGTTAGAATTTTTTTGGTATAGAGTTTAGCGGTTAGTGGTTTAGGGTTTTGGTATAAAGTTTAGTGTATAGCGGTTTAGGGTTTTGGGTATAAGGTTTGGTGGTTAGGGGTTTAGGGGTTTTGGTATAGGTTTAAAGTCTTATATAATATACCATTGGTGATAAATACCTAGTGGGTTAGAGGTTTAGGGTTTTGGTATAAGGTCTGGTTTTTGTATATATTTTAAGAAGTTTATGTATATATCACTTGTGTATTATTCCTAGTGTAGTGGTAACGTTTTTGGTATAGGTTTAGTGGTTAGGAGTTTAGAGTTTTTTCGCATATATTTTAATGTTTTTGTATATATCATTTGTGATTTTAATACTTAATGGTTAGGTGGTTTAGGATTTTTTGTACTAAGGTTTAGTATTTAGAGGTTTAGGTTTTTGGTATAGATTCTTAAAGTTTATGTATTTATCAAATTGTGTATCTTTACTTAGTAGTTAGGGGTTTAAGGTTTTGGTATTTCGGTTTAGTGGTTAGGTGTCTTAGGGTTTTTGTTATAGATTTTAAGATTTATGTATATACCACTTGTGATATTATACCTAGTGGTTAGGGGTTTAAGGTTTTTGGTATAGGGTTTAGTTGTTAGGGGTTTTAAAATTTTTGGTATAATATCAGTGATAGATAACGTATGAAAACGAAAGAAATCATCTGAAAACGACCAAAAACAGACAAAAACGTGCGAAAACGAACGAAAATAGACAAAAATGTATCAAAACATACAAAAACGAACTGAAACATATGAAAACGGATGGATACGTCTGAAAACGACCAAAAATGGACGAAAACGTATGAAAACGACGATATCGTCGAAACAAAATGAAAATCAGTGCGATAAGCTAATGATACGTTTCAAAATGTTGCGGACAGACGTAAATCTACGGGATATCGTAGAAAAAGTCGCGCAAAGTAGACGAAAGCGTGCGAAAAGGGCGAATGCGTAGAAAATCGGGCGAAAAGAGTAGAAAAAGGATAGCGTGCGAAAAGCTGACAACAAACGCGCGAAAGCTGACGAAAACGCGCGAAAGCTGGCAAAAACGCTGCCGGAGAGCATTGAGAAAAAGCGTGAGAGCTGGCTTAAATCGCGCGAGAGCTGGGATGAAATACGAGCGAGATCGCTGGCGTAAAAGCGCAGTGAGCTGACGAAAACGCCAAGAGGAGGTGGGTGTACGGTACGCGGGTATGCTTCGTAAATGCGACGATTGAGGTCGTAGCGTGCGTATACGGTATGAAAACGTGCCGTAAAAACGTGCGAAATCGGACGAAAACGTATGAAAATGTAAAAAAACGTAAGAAAATGTCAAAAAACGTAAAAAAACAGACAAAAACGTAAAAAACGGAGGAAACGTAAAAAAAGATGAAAAATGAAAAAAAAAGACGAAAACGTGAAATAACAGACGAAAACGTTAAAAACGGATGAAAACGTAAAAAAACGGATGAAAACGTAAAAAAACGGACGAAAACGTGAAATAACAGACGAAAACGTTAAAAACGGATGAAAACGTAAAAAAACGGACGAAAACGTAAAAAAACAGACAAAAACGTAAAATAACTGACGAAAACGTTAAAAACGGACGAAAACGTAAAAAAACTGACGAAAACATAAAAAATTTGACGAAAATGTAAAAATTTAGACAAAAACGTAAAAAACTGATGAAAATGTAAAAAACTGACGAAAACGTAAAAAACGGACGAAATGTAAAAAAACTGACAAAAACGTAAAAAACGGATGAAACGTAAAAAAAGACGAAAACGTAAAATAACTGACGAAAACGTTAAAAAAACGGACGCACTCCCGGACTTGTTTTCCTCTTTGACATCCGCGGTCGCAAGCTCCGTCCTTTCGTGACGCTCCGCACGTCCCAACGTATTTTAATTTTTGGTATCCGCGGTCCCCAACCGCATCACCATTGCGGCCTCGAGCCTTTCGGAGGTAAATCACCGGTCAACGAACTTGGACGCTTCCAAAGTCTTTGTACCTTACATTTGGAAGTTTACTTCACAATGACGAACATCATGAGCCGCGGAACCTTTATCCACACGGCATGTTCCGCTTACCAACGCAGCGGACATCCGCTCTTTTGTCATAAAGACTTCCATTGCTTACCCAAGAATGGAGACGCGGGGCTACAACCCCTCCACGTGCCCATTGAGCTCTTAATGGGCATTTAAGATTCTACATTATATATTTGGAGTCAACATTTGTACTCCCGGCCGGGGGCAACCCGCGGCTAACTATTTTTATTACCGGTCAACTCATGAAGATCCGCGAATAAACTAAATCGAGTACTTTTCATTCTTTATACATACATCCGTGGAAAGTTTTTTAGCTGTCATCATTATGACACATGACCGTGCCTCGGTCGTTTTTATGGCTTATGTAGTCATATATGTAACTAGCGCTTACGGAGGCGTGAAGGGGGGCGTGCAAGGCTTACTTACATAAACGTGAAAACATTTGTTGTACACGTTCTTATGCCTATTATTAGCTAAATCATATTACTTTTAATTCATATCCGCTACTTTCCTAATGTACGGAGTTAAATTCCTGAAATCGGGACATAATAAATAAACAAACACCTTGTGTTTCATTTCATATCGCACATAGTCGAGCGCTATTTCCTAGTAGGCTACAAGTTTCGTGCATAGCACATTAGGATATATGAACCAACCACCTTTCTAGTAAGCTCCGTGTTACGCGGGCCCCGACCTGTTGAGGTAAGTGCTAAAATTAATTATGATTTTTGGATAATTGAGTATTTAAGTTTAATACTACTAATAGAACATAGCACCATTAAACTTGGGGGCTATAGGGGTATAACGATACCATTATAATTATCTTCGTGCATGTCACGTAAGTATCTCCGGATATAGAAAGTATGTAAGACGCGTTGCAAGCCCAATACTAACACGAATGCTATATTCGCACCAAGTACGTAAGAGGCATTGCAAGTCCGGTACTAAGTCGAATGCCATATTCGCATTACCCTGCCACGGAAGTACGTATTCTGTCGGCCATAAGTCGAATGCCATATTTGTATTACCCGCCCACGGAAGTACGTCTTTCGTCGGGCGTAAGTCGAATGCCATATTTGCATTACCCAGCCGCGGAAGTACGTCTTCCGTTGGCCTTAAGTCGAATGCCATATTCGCATTGCCCGGCCACGGAAGTACGTCTTCTCTTGGCCGTAAGTCGAATGCCATATTCCCATTACCCGGCCGCGGAAGTACGTCTTCCGTCGGCCGTAAGTCGAATGCCATATTCGCATTACCCGGCCACGGAAGTACGTCTTCCGTCGGCCGTAAGTCGAATGCCATATTCGCATTACCCGGCCACGGAAGTACGTCTTCCGTCGGCCGTAAGTCGAATGCCATATTCGCATTACCCGGCCACGGAAGTACGTCTTCCGTCGGCCGTAAGTCGAATGCCATATTCGCATTACCCGGCCACGGAAGTACGTCTTCCGTCGGCCTTTATTATACGGGGTCCGCCTTCATCATTATAAATCCTTCTCATCATCCTCTCGTCAGAAACGAACGAGAATGGTATCTTGCCAATGCTAGTGTTACCCCGACTATAGAAAACGCATTCTTCTTACGGGGTCTTTACCGTCTAGCCACGGGAAACCAAGCGTCCGAGCACAATCACCCGACACATGTACGCGGGTGCTGCCTAAGATAGGGCATGATTGACAGTTTGAAGATAGATATGGCGGCGTATGGTTGGAAAGTGTGAACGTCTCCGTGACGGTAAGAGTAGTCATTTTAGTCTAGTAACCGCGGCTACGACCACGCTTACTAGACTGGGGGGACATGATGACGTATAGTGTGGACCGACCCGGCCCACTTATACTACTATAGGCTTACTTGCTGATGACGTATATCATAAGTCTAGCATAACATGATCAAGAACCATATCATACTAGACTGGGGGACATGTCAGCGTATAGTCCGGAATGGGCCAGACCCAATGGGCCGAACCCGATAAAAGGGTGGCCCACATCCTACGTAACCCTAATCTATATACACTATATATACAAGGGTAGGATCATCCTACTTAGACAGGTTATTCTCTACCACCTCTTTATATAACATGCTTATACTATTGTGACTTGACCGTTGGAGGATGGATCCTGAGGCTCCGGCCTCGGGTCCCCTTCTAACCGGTTCTTCTTTGTTGGCAGCACTATCGGGTCCCTTGCTAACCTTTGCCTTCTGTTGTTGGCAACAAATTCAAGCCTAAGAAGATAGACGAACTGGCACCAGGAGAGTCAATCAGGACCTGTTCCGACCCCTTCTCTTACTGACTTCCTCTCACTCAAATACGCGTATATAGAGCGCGCTCTCTTTAACTAGCGTTCGCGACGCGCGCTAGTTTTATACAAAATCTCCTATCACGCGTCACTCGATCTTTTTCTTTTCATATTTGTTCGCTTCTTTATGGAGATCAAACTATGTTGGTTGATATTTTTCTTTTACATGTTTGATTTATAATCTCTCAAAGCCACTAGGACAAATGGGTGTATATTTGACTTCAAAATAAATGCTATTAATATTACTATTGAATCTAAAGAAATTTTAAATTACTCATGTATGGTTGCCATGTAGTTTGCGTTTAACTTTCTCCTTTTGTTCTTTGACTTTTTCTTCTGACCTGGATAGTCCCAAATCCTAAAAATTCCTTACCATTCCACTTCCTTTGACCAAATATTTAGTTTGATTGTTCAAAACCGCAATCATGTGACTTGTCACATGAGAGCAAAATAGTCTTTTCTCATCGGATATCATTTTATTCTCGGTCTCTAATTCATTGCTCGATGACTTATTTTGTACACTAGACCATCTCTATGATCAAATAAATAAATAAATTCCAAGTACCTCACCATGTCACTAACTTATGTCTTCCAAACACACGACCATCTCAACTCTATATGTGTGTGATGATGAAGTCAAGGTTGTCCCGGGGATTTTGATTGCCCTTGGCAGTAACTAAAAAAGGCATTATGTGAGTAAAAGAATGTTATCGATGCTAAAATAAAGCTTCAAATATTCAAATATACTAATCGGAGTTAAAAAATTTAAATATCAAGAAATACTATTACAAAGACCATTTTATTGTATGAATCGAGCAATTCTTCTAGCATTTTTCAAAGAAAAGTTCTTCACCATCTCCTTGTCATCATAGGACTTCAACTGATCAAAAGAAAACAAGAAACCAAATATATTTATATACTCTCTGTATTGTTGGAATCTTGTTTTAAGATAACCAATTGCCTGATCAACAAAATATAAAAAATAATTGACCTTGAAGGACTCATCCGCATAAAATGAAGCATCATGATCAACTCGATTCTAGTCAAATTGTCTTTTTCTATGAATTACACGCTTTTGAACGAACACAATTAGGGATGAGCACGGTACCAGTCCCGTACCGAATTAGTGGTACCGATTTTTTTCCGAGCATAAATTAGTGGTACCGGTACCATACCGAACGGGATTCGGGTACCGGTACGGTACCGGTACCGGGAAATCGGTGGTTTTTCCTGTTTTTTTGGTAATTTCCCGATTTGGTACCGGTCCCGTACCGAATTAGTGCTCCCAATTTTTTTTACTCGAATCATGGTATCGGTCCCGTACCATCTACTGGGATTCGGTACCGTTTCAGTACGGAACCGGTACTGTTCCGGTTCGTTACCGGGATTCGGGTCTATATGCTCATCCCTACACAAGATCAATATCCATTTCAACGGCAATTTCTTTAGCATCATTAATGGCTTTA
>BQNB010149790.1:0-16124 GCA_026074375.1 Tanacetum coccineum
TCGGGACTGATGTTGGCTGTTCAAATACAGCCATGTATAAACTAAATAAACACCTCAAGATCCTCCATGACTCACCACCACCTTCATCACCATGACCTCACCACCACATCATAATCACTCCAGCACCTTACAAGTACCTCCATCACCACCTTGTTACCTAACTTGGCCACCAAGTCTCCAAAACCCCTAGTTATCACCCTAACTTCTCCATCTCCTTCCACCTTGCAATGCTATCACTCTAACTCACAATAGCCACTCCCTAGCCTTTCTTAGTCACCCTAGTAGCTGCCATGAATCACTAATCTGTAACTATGCCACCACATCAAGCTAGAACTTGGGCACCAAGTTAGTTCTTGCCTATAAATAGTCGAACCAAAACACAGACTTTCATTCATTCCAAAAACACTTCTCCACCTCAAAACTTTGCTCTAGCCTTACACTAGCAGAAGTATAAAAGTCCCAAGGTATGTTTAGAAAATAGGGATTATAAGGAAGAAGCCATAGAACTCGTCTCCAAGCTACACGAACGAAAAACCTCCATTTCGACACATTTCAAGTTGTAAGCTTTTTCTACTTGTCCTATAAGCTTTGCTATTGTCTTAGGTTGTTCATAAACTCTATTAGATCATGAAGGAACTCTTTGTTAAGAGCCTTGAACGTCAAACCCATTCGAATTGTTTTAAAACCCTAAAACGTACTCCTTTTGATTTTTTTTTCAATCACAAGCCCTTTTCATAAGCTATAAGCTTGTAAACTCTACTTATTTTTGCTTATTCTAATAAGCCATAAGCTGTAAAACTCTCTGGGATTTCAAAAATATCTTTATTATGGTTTTTGGACTTGTTTTGCAAATAAATCCCATGCAAGGGGTATATATTATAAATATTTTGGAAATTATAACTAGAGGGGCTGAAAATGTCATATTCCTAAAGTTATAACTATAAGGACCTATCTTGCCAAGTTTCAAAGTTAAAGGTTTAATATATATATACTTATTATATAAAGGACTAAACTTGTAAAAGTTTATAAACCAAGGGTATATATTGCCATTTTTGCATTCTTAAAGGTATAAAATGAAATATTTTTATATTAGTTATAAAAATATATATTAATATTATAAGACTTGATTTTATTAAAACCCGACACATTTATCATTATTAATCATCGATCGACGCATTATAAAACAATTACGTTATATATTTAACGTAACTTATCATCGACTAGCTTTTGAAGAAACTTAAAATCTTATCGTATCACGTTACTAGGGAATTTCATGTGAGGGGTTTCATTTGGGTATACGTTTTGACGAGTTTGCTGGATTTACGATTTAAAGTGTCCTGGCTCCTCAAACGTTTACTACATGACCTCTGAATTATGATAGCCCGAACAGTGATACAATATTTCCATAAATTAATAAATCAAAGTAAGATGTATGTTAAACTTTATAAAGTTTTGAAAACATAAGCAATCACACTAAGACTTGACATATTACCCTCAGGTTACGTGACGAGGCCGTTACTTTCATTTCATATACTTTTGCCATCAATCAGATTTCCTGTTAAGGTGAGTTCATAGCCTCGCATTTTAAATCTTCTAATATTTCATAAACCCGCGAGGGAGATACATGCTCAATTGTTTTTTAAATAAAACACAATACTTAAAACCGATATTGTGATTTCTAGCCTCGCTCCTTTAACTCCTTTTAAATGTTCATAAACCCCGCAGGGGATACATGCTCAATTGTTTTATTACACAAGTACTTAAAACCGATAATTGGAGATTTTCATAGCCACGTAATTCAATCTTTTGAATGTTTTATAAAACTGCAAGGGGGATACATGCTTAATTTTTTTTAATATAAACAAGTACTTAAAACCGATATTGTGAATTCATAGCCCCGCATTTTAATCTTTTGAATGTTTTATAAACCACGCAGAGGAGATACAATCTCAAATTGTATGTTAATATCACACAAGTACTTAAAACTGATATTGTGAGTTCTAGCCTCTCATTTTAAATCTTTTGAATACCTTTCCTATACACCCGCGAGGGGATACATGCTAAACCATGAATGCAAAGTGTTTTTTCAACTGAATACTATCCAGATATATTATTTCCTATACCTTCCACTGCAATATTTCTTAATCATGAACCATTAGTCACTGCGAGAACGCAAATATTTGTGGATAGATTAACTATCGTGGTGTGGACGACTCCCGATGGGTGTGCCTATATCTTTTGGTACCATAGCACTATATTTGACTAATGGGTTACCTAGTCAAGTTAACTTTTCACAGGGACATTGTTCTCAACCAATATTACTACGGTGATTTCCATGTTAACGTATTGATATCATGAGCTTAGGGCAATAATACTGTTTTCTATGATAATTGTATGTGTTGCAATTATTACCACCTATGATAACTTGTATTCGATTATTTCCATGATAATTGTAAATGCAATTACAATTATTACAAACTATGGGTGTATAACAACGTAACCCACTATTGAACTTATACTCAACTATTATAACTGAAAACCTATGAATTTCACTCAACCTTTGTGTTGACCCTTTTAGCATGTTTATCTCAGGTAATTGAGCAACCTATGGCACGGAGTGGCATTGGACTTGAAGATGGCTAAACTGTTATCATTCAAACTTTATGTTTCTAGATTTTGGGACCTCTCTTTTTGTAAAACTCTGATGAATAAATGAATGATAACTAAATTTCTAAAAACATCTCTTTACTATTCATTTTTCTAGGATTTCGTCTGTTGCACTATGAAGAAATACCCCCATATTAGCTTTCGCCATGCAATGATGTCAAATGGGGGTGTTACATCAACGAATCCAAAATATTGCATGAAATTTTCAGAATTAATGGTAAAACGTTTTGAAATGAGTATGATGGGAGAATGAAATCCTTATCTCGGCTTCCAAAGTAAATCAATTTCAAACGAACATTTTTCATAAATCTATCCAGTACATTCTTGATATTTTTGAAACGATTTGGAATGAAAAAATTGTGATACGGTTTCCCACTCCCCATGGTTGAACAAGCTGAAACTCAAACTGATTTAGTTGGAATACCCCAGTTGATCAAACTAATTATCAGTCGTATGATTGGATCGTTGATGTATCTACTTCGGAGTAGACAAATATAACTTTTGCAACTTGTATTGTGTGCTGAGATATCAGGCAAACCCATGAAAAATGCACATCAGTGTCACCTCAAAAGGATCTTTCGATATCTCAAAAGGGACTATAATTCAAAGGGCCTTTGGTATCCGAAAGATTCTGGCTTGATCTAACTTACTTATTCATACGAGACCATGCAGGATGTCACTTAGATCAAAAAGTACATCTCGCAATGTTTAATTTTTAGGTGACAAGTTAGTGTGTTGGTCGTCAAGGAAGCAGAATTTGCCTGCTATTATCTACAAGCAGAAATTGAATATGTTGATGTTTCTGATTGCTGTGCTCAATTTTGTGGATTGGCGTACTCAATGACTGACTATGGCTTATTCTACACAAAGTACCAATTACTGATGATTCAAAGAGTGCTATTGCAATCTCGTGCAATCCGTACACACACTCGAACAAAACCATTGATGTGAGGTATCCATTTTAATAAAGGATCAACTTAAAAAGGAGCAATAGAGTTATATTGCGTTGTACTGAATATCACTTGCTAATTTAATTCACGAAATCTCTGCCTGAAGCTCGATTTAAATTTTTAGTCGAGAAGTTGGGTATGATGAGTCTTGAAACATAAATGCTTTACCACGAAATGTTTTGTTAATACATCTAGAAAAATAACAAAAAGATTTCCTTATAATCAATTTTTATAAAATACAAAAAAATTTTCTTTATATAAAATTTCGAAAAGACAAAAAGATTTTTTTTTTTTTTTTTTTTTTAAATAGAATTTAGAAAAGACATAAAGATTTTGGTTTTTATTGATGGCTTTCAATGCAATTCATATAAACTCGCACTTAAAAAGAGACTTCACTTATGCTTTCTCATAATTCAGTACGAAACCGGAACTATCAATTGATGCTTTTCGTATAATTCAGTACGAAACCCGAGCTATATCAATTTGATGGCTTGTGTAACCATTTTAGTACATAACCGTGCTTTAAAGAAAATAAGGTGTATGCTTCAGGCAGCTATATTGAAAAAGAAGAGAAGTTCTTCTTTGACTTGAGTCATTAGACAAATAATTTTCAAAAACTTTATGTTCGTACTTAAAAGAAAAATCATTTGTTTTAAAAGTTAATGATTTCAAGTTGATGAGTTACAATCGTATTCCGAAGATTAAAATGTGGGTACTTTCAAGATAAAATCAATTATAAGGGTCTTCAAAATCGATGGTTTTTTTTTTGTGAAAAGTGTCAAAGAAATTGAAGGACTTAAAGTGCAAAGAGGAACCCCTTATACATGTTTTTAACGAAGGATATGGTATTTTAGAGGGATGTCCTTATATGTAGTTGAAAAGTTTTTCAAAAAGATAAGAAATTGGAAAATTGTTTACCTTTCACCTTCACATATCCGTATTTTTTGCGTTTTTAGCTTTATGTTAAAACTGTTTCTCGTAATAAGTTTTAAGGGGAGTGTCTTTATAATGATATTTGAAAACTTTTTAAAGATCAGAAATTTTCTCTTCATATGAATTTTGTGAGAATGATGAAAACAGGAAAGAGAGATTTGATGAGAGAAAAAATAGAAATAGGAAATGAGAAATCGTATACGTTGAAAAAATGAAAGTATATGTCATTGTTTGCTTCAAACGCAAGAGACAGCCATGAAAATAAAAAGTAGAAAAGTATGCAAAAAAGAAATGTTCACCTTATACAAAAACAGACAGAGTGATCGTTCTACAGATTCTTGATATTATCAAAATCTTATGATACAATTTTCCGATTTTCATCATGGTTTTCATGGACATTCATTCTAAAAGAATTATCTTGGCGTATGTTGATTGAGTTGTACGGTGTGATTTAGTTACTCTCAAATACTCCTATGATCTTCCAGAACCATAATTGATCTACCCCGGAGTCTTCCTTCCAATTTAGGAAAGTTAGGTCTAGGTGATGGAGTTTGAGGTATAAATCAACATGTTTCAAATGCCAAAAGGACTTAAGAGATAAAGCTTTGAATGAAAAAATAATATATCAAAAATGATAAATTTTGTCAATAGGTTGACAAGAATATATGAAGAAGAAATCCAAGATAAGTAAAACAACAGTTGGAGTTGAAAGCTGAAGGCTTATAAGAAAAGATAAAGGGTGTTTTTCCTATACTAGGATAGAAACCAGGTCAACTCATAATCTATCAGATTTCATTCGTTGATTTCTGGTATTGAAGTAGACATCATGGACCCAGTGATGCAAATGCACAACCCCTCCTAGCCACTCAAGTACTTCTCAAAAAGTATTTGTTTCATTCTCACGGAGATTAAACGCATAATCTATCGACTTCTTATTCCGAGAATGTTAATATTGAATAAAGGACATTCTGCTCCAGTCCTTGCTTACTAAAAGTGCACAAGATTCTAGATCCAGTTTGATATTCAATAAAATATCTTTATGACACAAAAGTACGTTTGTATTAAACATCAATGATAACAAAAGAGAACAATGATAATTGTCCTATGGACATTGCATGTCTATGTGACATTGTCGGAACATTCTGGAGTGATACTATAAAATAGTATTCACAATGATCGAATAGAAATCCTACCAGTGCTAACATCATGCCAACGCTGAACGTAGGTCACTATTTGAAAATGATTGTTTAATGATTCAAATACGTGTTAACTAGTGATCTAGTGGTTATGTGTTTCCCAGGGTAACACAACACTAAGTTCACGAAATCAATGCTTATTTGGATTTTATGATCATATTTCCGCATCCTTATCATCGAGATATTGATTTGATCATATTTTCAAATATTTCATCGGGAATTTTCAAAGCATGGTCTTGTGATGTATGAACTTCAGGGTTAATGTGGAATATGGTCCTTACTCTGATAATTTTCCATTTCATCTTCTACAACATACAACAACAACATTTCTACCTTTCACAAGCATGACTACTTCAACGAATCTTATAATCTTTCAACCTTCACGAGAATGATAGCAATCATATTTGTTGGTTTGAGGGAGCTTATAGGTTATTTTGGGGGAGTATGTTTGGTTATAAAGGAGAGAATGTTTGATTTTTAGAGAGAAAAGAAAAGATTTTGATTTCAATTTCATAGACTTCAAAGGATATTCTTCAACCCGAAGCTTATATGGTCATGATGCTCACGATGGATCATAATCATCATGAGGGGGAGAAAATATAAACTTAGTATTGGCCTAATATGATAGAGATAAGATTTTAGTATATTTGGGGAGAAAATGTAAGATCAATTTAAGTATATGAAATGGGAGAACATATAAGCAAGAATATATGGGACAAATCAAGATACTAGCAAAGAAATTGAATCAAATAATCGTAATGGTAAAAGTAGTTGATTAAGAAGAAATGATTCGTAGTTCAAGATTGAGGATATTTCATTAAGGGTTTGAATAAGTTGCATTGTTTCATTAACTTCGAAAGATCGATCGATATAGCCGTTCGACATTTGCATGGAATTAACCTTCTCAATAATCCAACATTGTCTTCAGACAACAAAAGTTTACTACTTCAATAATCAAGAGATGGGATATGTGATTGAGGGAGCTTAAAGAGTAGGAAGATTTCATGTGAAAAGCAAGTGTTCAAGTCTTTAACAAATAAAATGTCTCAATCTATATCATCTGTGTTTCAAGATCTTTCGTCAGCAACAACATTATGTTATAAAATCCCTACATCAAGCTCAATTCGAAAATAAAGATTTCATATAAGATTTTTGTTAAAGATTCAAGTTGCTCCAAAGAAGATCCAAGTTTGCTTTTGATAATGTTTGATATGAGTTCGAAGAGTGTAGTTGATACCTCAGAGATAAAAAATGATCTATCCTATTATATAATGGAAGAAAATTAAATCGGGAGAGGATATGCTAAAGGTCCGTCCTCAAAACATTCCTAAAAGAATTCTTAGCTTTTTCAAGCTTCAAAGAAAGAAGAAAATGACAGACTACTTTCAAATAAAGTATTCAAAGCATTAAAGGAAGAAGTCACAAAAAAAATATAATTAATAATAGTTTCCCAATAGATCATTTAGGGGGATGAATGTTCGAAATAAAGAAATATTCTACTTGGGCAACACTTATAAAAGTGCAGTGACTAAATATGTAAAGAATTATGGAAAGGTTTAATAAAGATAGTTAACCAAGGGGTATAAATAGGCTATTTATGCCATGGTTAGATGTAACAACTTCATTTAATCAAAAGGCAAGTTTAAGAAATTCTCTCTCTAAACACACACACTATTACCACCTTCCATTTTACCAGACTACTACATCATCAAGATCGATATATTAAAAACTTTTCAAGGCATAAAGATATACTGCGATAATAACGCAGCCGTGAGCTTCTTGAACAGTAATAGATATCAAACTGGAGCTGGTTTTATACCTCGATACAGTAGACTTATTCGCGAAAACGTAAGAGAGTGGTATGAACAACGAATAATGTATCGAGCACATTAAGAACTCATGAAAGCTTGCGGATCCGCTAATAAAGGTCTAACCACCCAAATATTCAAGGCCATGTTTGCAAAAAAGGGTTTAGTCAAGACCTTAATAATTTGTAGTATAGTGGTCACATTTCATGATAATGTTTTCATCAAAACAAGCGCTTTAAAACAATATTAAGAATTATTAATTATATAAAGAATCAAAATCATAAATATTTTAAAATAAGGCAATAGATATAAATAAATATAATAAAATTAAATAAATAAAAATGTATAGTAGATATACAAAATATAAAAAAAAAATTGCATAAAAAAGAATAGAAAATATATTAATAAATAATAATAATAAAATAACAAATATCATTAGAAAGATTTAAATAAAATTTATATTAAAAATAAATAAATAAATCAAAAAAAAGTATTAATATGTACAAACAAATATAAGGCAATAAAACTCATAAAAAAAGAAAAAAAATAAAAATTAAGTTTTAATAAAACTAAAAAATTAGATAATAAAAAAAAGTTAACAAATTTCAGAATAATAGTTTTAAACTAAAAAAAAATAAAACAATTAAAATGATGATAATCATTTTTTAGCACACCCGCGCCCACAGCCAAAAACTGTCCCAACCCCCTACCAAAACTATACAAACACCCAACCACCCACACCCTCACACAATCGACACACACCGACACCACCCCCCCCCCCGGCCCCCCCTGCAACCTGGACCCATTCAGTTGTTACCCACAACCACACCAGCACTCCTCACCTCTCACACGCAACATCCCCCCCGCGCACCCACCCCCATCACAGCACCCACCCAAAATCAACCTAAACCACACACACAATAACACCACCCCTCCCCACTCCCCCCCAAAAGCTCACCCCCAGCGTATCCGCCCACCTACCCCGTCTGCAAGAAACACAAGCAGGTCCGATCTCAAAATCCCCACCTCCCCCGTCTGTCAGAACCCCCCCCCCTCTCAACCACCCCCGCCCCACATCAACCCTCCTCAAGCACCTATCAACCCCCCCAACCCTCGGCTCTCCCACCCCACACAACACCGCCCGCAGAACTCCCGCCACCACCCCCCACCAACCAACAGCCCACCACTCCCCCACACCATCCGACACACCCACCCCCGAATTGCCTTTGCTGCAGAACTTAGCCCCCGAGAGACACCTCCAACACCCACCAACCCCCCCCTACCTGTCTACCCCACACACCCATTACCCAACCCCACAAAACCCCACAACCCCATCCCACATACCCCCCCCCCCCAACACGCTTTTACTCCCCCTAATACAAACTAAGCAACCCCTCCAATACCACTTAAGTACACACATATCCAAAAACCGATAGGCCCGCCAACAGAAACCCAACGCCCCCTACAAGACCCCCCAACATATCAACTACATAGAAATACGCTTAAAGCCATCCTATAATTAATCCTACGTAGCCATAGTCTCAGGACTGGGTTACCCTGTCCAACCGACACGTGATCAGTATCTTAATATTGCTTTGTGTGCAATTATGGAAATTATGATAAATTCTTAAAACTTGACCCAGCCCAATACCAATCCTACAAGTATTATAAAACATCTCAATGACCTACTACCGAAGTGGGAGAATGATAGAAAAATCTACTCAACTATATGGCCTTAGCCCATATTCGACCCTTAACAATCCAAAATTCCATCATCACGCCCTAATTACATTGGCCTTTTTATAGATGGATATAACTCCCAAAACAATAAAATCTCCGGGAATTGTGGGTTTCTAGTAATCTACACCTAACTTAAACTCTCCTCAAATCACATACCATAACTGTGAAGCAGAAATCCCACTATAACGGATTGTGACTTAACTAACCCGAAAATCGACAAACCTAAAGTGTATGGACTTCATCATCCATCCTAATTAGTCGGTTTCCTATCATCAAGTAGAGTTTCCTTTATGATGTATCTTGATATATAAATACAAGAGATGATCCTAGAGAAAGTTACTTAATTCAACAAGTTTACGAAAGGGCCAACGGTATGATGATAGACTTAAAAGGTTGTACAAGGTATGATGCGGACCATTTTGGTACCTACCACCCGTTTTGGGTGTACCCAAATTTTCCTGCTTAAATTCAAAAGTCTGTCGTATCCTCGATATAACTGTAGCAACACGAGTAGAGAACCTTCAACTTGTAAAACAATTCATGATAGTTTGAAACAACGGATTCCAACCCATGGTTTTTGGTACCTGAGACCTGTATTTAACAGTAAGTCCATGTACTGAATTTTGAACCAAGATTATTTTTATGAATTACCAATGTCTCTGGTTATTGTCATTTTATAAGCTAGTTTTTTACTATGTACTGAACTTACCTAACAAAGTGATTTGTTATCTTTCTTCTAGTTTTACCAATGTTTGCTATCTATTGTAATTGTGCAGGAACAAACACATGGAACACATTCGAGCTTCTTTTCCTCAAGCGTGTTATTGATCATTTTTGCTCACCCGACGTTGTGAAGCAAATTACCTCCATCACCATTGAACCTGGTGTTGAGGTTGAGGTTACCATTGCTGATAATTAGATGTTGTGCCAAGTCTTGTTTTTCTCTTACGGTACTATGTCCTTTGGTATATAGGAATCCATGATTAGATACAACATATTATTAATAATGTTAGATGGAGGTTGTGACAACTGTTTATTTTGAGGTTAGTAACCGATAGCAAACATATGACATTTTTGACTCCATTAAATTTTTTTTGAGTCACTTTCTAAATGGTCGTGTCATTTTATGAACTAAACATTAAATTCCTATCAACCCTAAGTTATACAACGCACATTCGAGTCTATGATCAAGTGTAACGGTCTTAACGATCTACGATAGCTCAAGGTCATAGGACAATGTTCAATACCCATTAATATACATAATTCATTACTTGTTATGAACTTAGGCACTGTCGTTCATTAAACTTGCTAGTTCCCGTAATCCGATATTTTGCGTAAATTCTTACGTTTTTGCACTTACGCTTCTTATAATAGTCTAAAAACAATTAAGTATGACCTAAGTGTATAAATTTAACTCTTAACGTAAAATTACTTAATACATTTTACATTTAACCTACAATATACTACAAATTATACTCATAACTATACCCTTTTTACATGAAAACTTATACATTTAGCATACAAAATATTACCTACACTAAATAAATACATACATGATAGTATTAATCACCCAAGAATCATATTTTAGTCCTCGTTGAGACCCTAAAACCATGCTCCATGCCACCCCCTCCTCTAATTAAAATTTTTCTTTACCTACACACTCAACTCCCAAAACACTCAACCACCTTATCACTCCTTATTATTATTATTTTCATTTCTCACACACACACCATTATTTCTCTCAAAAATATCAGATCTATCTTCCTCTCTTGCTCAAAAAATCTGACCACCCTATGACCACCACAATCCACCACTCAAAATCTTGATTAAACACAAGAACAACACTCAAAAAGGCTTATTTCATCATACTTAACAAGCCCCTTGATTTGTTTTTCATTCAAGCCTTCATCTTAGTGTGGTGAATCATCTCAGCCTCATCTCCCTCTTATCATTTTAGTGGTGCTCTCATAGGTAAGACAAGGGTACAAGACGGCTTGTGTATGTCTCTTGTACCAAAACTCTTCAAAAAATGAGGTTTTCTTGACTTTTCTTGCACATTTATGCATACTTTTGTAAAATCTTTGTGGGTAAATTATTTTCTTGATAGAACACTCTTAAATGAGTGAGGATAATGTACAAAAACTTTGGTTGATTCATTTTTAGTTTTGCTACAAGATCTATGCAAGAAAAGTGGCATAAAGCCTTGATTTTCAAAAGTTATGACACATCTTGTAAGTTTTTGTGTAAAAGAGCCTTTTGATCCATGAATCTACTGAGATTTGTGGATTAAAATGATGTTAAGACCTGTAAAATAGGATTGTGGGAGTTGGTTGGGTCGTTTTTGCACGTTGGGTTATTGGTTTGACTTGTTTTGGTCAAAGGTAATTTCAATCAGCTCACTAAATCATTTTTGTGTCATATTGAATGGAGCATAAGTTGATGATAAATAAACATTTTGACATGATTCCAGAGCCTAACATCAAGTACTTTGAGTCTAGCTTCCAGAAATGTAAGCTTTGTAAAAATATGAGGTCGTTTGGTTGGTGAAAATCTCAAAATGGTGTAAGGTGTCAAATCTTCCCGAAAATCTCTTTTCAACCCTTGTACTAAAATGACCATAAATCATAAACCACGATGAATCTATCATTGAAACTGATATGGGAGATACTTGTAAGGGTTATTTAGAGTCTCCCATTGGCCTAACTCATATAACCTTGATTTAGACCCTTTGATCATTAAAATACTTTTATATGTCCAGATTTCACCATTTTTGGAGTCGGGTATAAATGGTCGGGTATAAGTCCTTAATAAATTTTAGGAAAATTCATGGACACACCTATAACATGGAATTTTGACCTGGAACAGTAGCTTGACCAGAAACTTTGGTTAACTTGGTTAAATAAATGATTAAAGTGACAAGAAATTCAGGGCAAATTAGTAGAAATTATACTTTGTGATAAAAGTGCCTTTTGAAACGAATGTGACACAAGAACTAACAAATGAGCCTTAATATTGTCCGAGAATATCGTATAGGATCTAATTAGGTATATTTACTTGCCTTAGGTTGCGAGTAGAAGGTTGTGTATTCGTTTGGGTTGCCTACTTAGTGTGGTTTGCCGAGAAGTCCTATTATCATTCTAACTTCTAAGGTGAGTTTCTCACAGCCCCTATTTTACATGTTATAACACCCTGTGTTTTCAAGTCATTGACGACGCCGATAAATCCACAATGTACCTTTTATATTGTACTTTTGAGCACATTTGAACTTGAACGTGTTAAACTTTGAACTTGATTTGAACTTGTTAAACTTTGGAAACGTATTGAACTTTGAACTTGATATGTATGTTGTTTGATGCATGGAACCCGCCACTACTTTTAACTCATTTCCCCCTCAACGGGATTGAAATGTTAGTACTTATGGATAGTGCTATTAGGAGACTAGCCCCTCCTTACTCCCCGCACAAGGGTGCATAGTACTAAGTGTTTATGCTACACTATACAACTAGAAATTGATTGGAGGTTGGAATGGTTAGGCTGAATACGTTTAAGTAGTGCCTCGTATAATCACTATAGCATACATGTACATTGGTTTGTTTGGACTATCACCTTATTTGGAAATTGATTTCGATTTAGACAACTGTTTTTGATATCTTGCCAATGAGTTGGCAAACTGTTATTGGACGTCTACTCTTTTATAAAACTATATTTGGTGTACAAAATCTTGAGAACTTACCAACTATTTCGATAGTTGACCATTTTTATCATGCTTTTCGGGTGACCATTTTGTACTTTTAAACTTGTACTTTGAAATGTTGTAATTCGGATAACTTTCTATTATCTAAAATCATGTATGGTATTTTATCTATCATCTTGTGTAATGTTTATTAATATCTTACACCTCGCGGTTCTGCCTTGGTAGGGTGTGACAGTGACCGACACTTTCGTATTCTTATCACATACAATGATCAAAGTTAATAATATCCGCGAACATGGAAAAAACAAAGTCATGGCCTAGTTATTAAACATGAAGATAACTAACTAAACTATAAAACTACCACGGTCCTTAATGCTTGCATATATCATCTTATGGTTTTCGTTTTGTGAGGTTAGTAAGATGTTCAAGGATATGATGGAACATGAATCGCATTTCATCGCGGATTTCATGGATGATGGTTTGAGTGTGTTGGCAATGGACACATGTGTGTTTATGTGATGGTGGAATAGATGATGGTCCATCAATCCATACAGATTGATCAAGTGGTACGAAGGTTTGTGGTGATGGAAGGTGTGATGGTAGAGGAGGCACTTGAGAGGTAGTGGTGGTGATAGGATTTGTGGATCTATTTTGTACATTTTGTGCATTTTGGATAGCGGTATCAATGTCATTGGATAAATCATGAAGTTGGTTAAGTTCTTCAACGATTTGTGCTCGGGTCAAGAAAGGTTTCGTAAAAACGCTAAGTCTGCCATTTCTTCTAGTGAGATTTGTTGGTGGAATGAGAGGTTCAATATCCATGTGATCGATAAATGGGAGAGGTTGACTAACAATTTGTTCGAGTGTAAGAAGTGGTGGTGGATTGGCACATCTTGGAGGCAAATCTTCAAGAGTGTTCAAGTATGGGTGTGGTGAGGTCGATGGAGTGGTGAACACTAGTTCTCGAGGTGCAAGAGTGGTAGGTGCGTTTGGTTGCAGAGTAAGTAAAGGAGTAGCTATTGGTGATGTGAGTGGTGATACTTGTGGTGTTGCAAGATGAGTTGTAATGAGGTTGTTTATTGGTTCTCTTAGTGGTGATGATTCATTAGATGAGATGTCAATGACACAAGTTCGGGCAACTTTTCTTGGTAAATTTCTTTTGGAGGATGAGGCACTTGAGGCTTTGGTTATTTTGAAAGGAGTTTAGGGGATGTTTTAGAGCTGAGATTTGCAGGTTTAAGAGGATGATAATTACAAACATAAAGAGATGCAATTTATAGGATAATCACATGCAAAACAATAAATACCTTAACCAACTATTTGTCCCTAAATAAAATCATTACGATTACTTAAATGCTAACTAAGTTAAAGCCTACCATTGGGTATCCTTAATGCAGGTTCAAACTACTCAAATTAAGTGTAAAAAAGAAATGATTAATACAAAATTCATCCAGATACTTACTGAGGATCCGGGTCAACCAGATCCCTTTTGAAAGGGATCCGCCCTTTGCTGTAAAATGGATCCGGGTGTCTGCACAAAAATTTAGATAATAAAATCCTTAATTTTTACACTAACCTTCTTTTTATTTTGATCCTTTTACTTAGTAGTGAGCTACATGTATTCCTAGAGTGAGTGTATATCTATTGAAGTAACGAAAAAGGCATGTACCTATAGTTACATGCTAATCCAAATGATCCCTAAACAAGTTTGTAATAAGACCAAAGCATCATAATAAGTCTAACAAGCTTGCTACGAGCATAAATATTTGAGTTTACCAACAAACATTCAAGTAGACGAGATACACAAGCATAAAACAAACATAGTTTAAAGCACAGTAGTACCAAATTGTTCACAACCAAACATAAGTTTTAAAACATTTCCACCGGCTTAGTGCACCTCACTTCTTCTTCTTCTTGACAAAGTTAGAGAGGAAATAACTGAGACACTTGAACATTCCCTTGGGTTGCTTGAATTTTTCTAAGGTATCGAGAATGGGAGGAAGTTGGTTGTAATAATCAATTGGTTCAAGCTCGAAGTTATTCACCGGATCATTATCTTCTTGATTTTGGGATTGAGATTGAGATGAAAAAAAATGAGGAGGAAGTTGGTAGAGGAGGCCTTTTCCCATCAACCAAGAACCTTTTTGCCCGTCCCTTGGTGAGAGGAACCATGACATGAGGTCTGAGGAAATGATTATTGGTTAACGGACATGGTTGGATGGTAGAGACATGCTTATAGAGGCAAGTGAGATGCATACCATAAGGGAGCACCATCACGTCATTCTTGATGACACCAACCATCCTCTTTGCCATGTAATAGGCGAGATTGAAAGGCCTTTGATTAGCAAGACAATAAAGCATGTAGACAAGACAAGCATTCGGATGATCTTTGTTTCCGGTGAGGCTAATGGCATTTTCGCTTTGGATGGTTTCCCATTTCTTGAAAATAGGCGTCATTTCACTAAGTTCCATTTGAAAAGGATCACGAATGATCATTTCACCTTTTTGGTGTATCGATTGGGTGAGGGTCTTATGTTGAAGATGGTATCAAAAACAAGAGTGGGATCATCCAAAGGGGTGAGGTAGACGAGATTAGAGTCTATGCTTTTTGGGAGAGAGGCGATAGACCAATCAACCGTGTACATGCACGCTCCTTCGCATGGAACACGAAGAATTTTGGTAAATTGGTAAAGAGGAAGGAAGATTTCTTGGTTTTTGATGACAAAGGAAATAAAGATTGTTTGATCACGGTTTCGGGTAATCCAAACACTCTTGTAGAATTCAAGAACAAACAAGGGGCAAAATTGTTCATCGATGTGCAAGAGATAATCAAAGTTAATGGCGGAGAAAATTTTGGGAATGTTGGAGTCACCAACGAAGGAAGGGTCAACGACTCAACCTTCATGAAAGAGGCGTTTTTCAAGGTTTTTGAAAATGGTTCTTTCATCACTCGAGAGACCCGGGGTGCGATGATGCATGGGGATGTAGTAGACGGTGTCTTGATGATCTTTTTGGATTGCGCTTGGCATTTTCAACCTAAAAAGGGTTATTTCAACAAAGTAAGTGGAAGACATTAGTATTATAACTAGGGCGTTTTCCTTATTTTATTGTTTATATACAATGTATAGGGATTGAA
>BQNB010149791.1:0-16124 GCA_026074375.1 Tanacetum coccineum
CACTCTCGTTCTTGTTTTGTTAACGACGTTCCTTGCATTAGCAGTTTAATCTTCTCCCAAAGATCTTTTGCAACACGATGTTGACTCACAAGAGCATAGATTTCAGTTGGAAGGCCTTGGAGAATGATGTTTATTGCTTTGATGTCACAATCAGCTTGAATGGCTTCAGCGGGAGTCAGTTCAACATATTCCTTAAGCCTTGTTACTCCATCCTCAGTGATTGAAGGCCAAACGAGTGGTCCTTTTTCAACAGAGGCAAGAATCATTCTTCCATGAGGTCTATTCAACATATACAGTTCCATTCGGCTCTTCCAAGAATCATACAAGTGTTTTTCAAGCATTGGTGGTTTGTTGTCTCCTCCTGAAAGAAGTGACTTATCGGCAAGAGTCGTCATTGTGGTATCAAAAAGATTACAAATTGATCGATCGGTGGTAGAAAGAAATTGTGTTTGGTTATGTGTTTGTTGAGTCTTGAAATGAAATTACACGGGATTTTACAATTCTTGACAAAACCGGGAAAACAAGTGTTTGTTTCACAGGATTTTACAAGTCAAAGAAATAACTGTATAATTTATAATTTGAGTTGATGAGTTTAAATTTGACAAAAATAATAATAATAATTATTATTTTTTTATCTAGTTCGGTTGTCACTCGTTCGGTTCACTCGTTCGGTTCCAACTAAACAAACTCGTTCGGTTTCAAAACTCAAAAAGACACATTTTTGAATGTTTTTTCGAAAAAAATCTTGTACAACTAGTGTTACTAACCCTATAGGAACAATAAAAATGAAAACTTTAAGGTTTTTAAGCCAAAAAATTTAGATCAAAATTTTGCTCTTTGTAAAGGTTTTGAACACAAATTATAAGACAAACACAAAAACTAAACACACCACTCTATGGCTCTTGATACCAATTGAAGATTCACGTAATCTTATGATCAAACCAAGAACATGAGTGAGATGTGGGTTGTGATGTTAGAGATAGAGAATGGATGGAATGGATGAAGTGTATTATGATGAAATATAACAAATGGAACAACCAACCCATCTCCTAGCCTTGGAGAGGGATTATATACTTCATATTGTGGCTGACCCATGGGTTCTAATGGGCTTCCCATGGGTCTTGGGCCGGACTAGATTACTAATCTAATCATTACATAAACTACGAGCTAAGACTATTACAACTTGGAAGTGACCGACACTTTTCGTGTTTCCAACAGTTTTTGATGTATCCCAGATTCATTCAAATCTTTTTGAACAAACGTAAGAGAATGTTTTTCCCTCATAAGAGAATCTTTCCTACTCTTACACTTACACAAAAACTATTCAGTAACATGAAAAGGGCTTCCTAGGGATATTCTAGGGTGGACATTCCACTATTTCTAACCATGCTCACTACACCTGAGTCATCTCTTTCCAGAATAACATCTTCACCATCCTTATCACCTTAAACCCATCCATCAACCTCACAACCACCATCTACACCACCATCTAACCAAACCATACCACACTGTACTGAGGAGCTGCTCCAATGCCCCAATGAATTACCCTCTCTAAAGTGGTTTTCACCTCACTTGGACGTGATGCGGGTAGTTTATCACTTAATGAATTGATAGATCTCTGTACCTCACTGTCCAAGAAGGTTACAAGCTTGGAGTCTGAATTAAAGCAAACAAAACAGACCTACCGTGCTGCTCTTACAAAGCTGATCAAAAGGGTGAAGAAGTTAGAGCAGACAATCAAGATATAGCCACGATTTATAAGGAGAGAGCCAAAGTTGTCATCTCTGATGTTGAGGAAGATGAGGAGGATCCTTCCAAACAGGGGAAAAGTTTGTTTGAATAACTATACTTGGATGCTGGAATTTCTTTGGTACCTCCACATGCTGTAGATTAGGGGAGGATTGATGATACTCAGATTAGTTATCAACCTGAAGAGCAGTTAGGTGTCTTTAGTGCAACTACAGCTCTTGTAGATCAGCTAGAAAGAGACAAAGTGTTGAAAATGTTCAAACTTACACTAGAAGAAGTAGATTAGTTAGTACTGCTGATGTTAGCACTGCTAGTGAATTGGGTAGTACTGCTGGTGTAAAAGCAAAGGATAAAGAAAAGCCACATATCAAGAGTTTGAGCCTAAAGGAAAAATCAAAAAGAGAGTTCAAGTTCAAATAAGTGTTGATGAGGAATTAGTCTAATCGAAAGTGTTTTAAGGAAGAACAAGCAAAAGTTTTAAAGGCAGAACAAAAACAAGAGAAGTCTGAATTTGAAACAAGCCCTTGAATTTAAAAGTAGTCGTAATTGAAAGTGAAGAAGTTGTAGCTCAAGCTCATGATATAGAATTGGAGTAGAACCAGCAGTAATAGGAAAACATACCACTTTAAATAACCTTATTTCTATAGCCGAAGTAAGGACAAATATGTGTAAGTATTAAAGAATTCAGGAGGATACAAGCTGAGTCATTTCAAGGAATGAGCTAGTGAAGATAATTAACCTATATTTGAAAGCCGTATGGGTCAAAATCAAATTTAAACCTAAGATCTGAGAATGAAAAGGAAGCTAATGAAGAGATCTAGATTTGATCTTCACAAGAATTTCTTGTTAAAAAGGATGAAGCTACAAGTTTTGTTCCACAAGCAATCAGCTATAAGAAGTAATAAAGAAAATCACCCTGCTAAAAAAGAGCAAGAAACTCTTAGTGAAGATAAGTGCTAAGAAACAGAAGGCTTAGAAGATGAAATACTGAGAAAGAAGAACTTCAGTTTAACTTAAACATTGTTCTAGAATAAGAAAGTCTTAATATTGAATCCATTGGCAATAGAAAAAAAAACAAAGTAACCATAAGTTTGACAGTAGACATAGATTCTAGCAAATGAAAAATACTATTAACAAATCAAAAGACAGATGAAGGTTAAACATTACAAGATAATTTAGTGCAATGCATTTAACGATTTTGATAGGCAAGAAGTGCAGGAATTTATACATATTGTCAAGGGAAAGATTTCATACAGCAAGTCTAGGAAGGTTATAGACTTATTGCTTTATAGAGATCTGAAGACAATTATTGAAACCAAATGAATAACTATGAAATATGGAGAAATCAACAAGACTAGAATCTGATAAACTGGAAGTTACATAATTTTTGTGGAGTTCATGTGCTTTTAATTGATATTGGTTTTGTGATTCACATGATTGTTGAAAAGAAATATCCTTTTCACAAGACACTCTTTCAAAAATGTTGAGTAGAAGCTAAGAAGTTGATCAGAGGATTGTTAGTATTATAAGCTTCTTAATGCTATTTGGAATTACTACTGTTAGTATTAATGTTAATGCTGCTCAGTCAAAGTTAGTGCTGCTCATGAATATTAAGACTGCTGGAGTTAATACTGCTAGAATAAAGTTACTACTGCCAGTATAGTTCAAGTTAAGACTGCTGAAGTTAATGCTGTCAGTTATAAGTTAGTACTGTTTGACTGATTAGTACTGCTTATCTGATATGCATGAGTTATTTGTGGAAAAGTATTAATGCTGATAAGGAATTATTAAGTATTACAAGAGACAATTAATGCTGATGAGGAATTATAATGTTTATTATAGAAAGCATTAAAAGTATTGATGTAGAATACTTAGGAAATTATTAATTATATTGTAACCTACTAGGACTCTTTGGTCTATAAAAGGAGATCCTAAGGTGTAGAGAAATAATTATCACTCTCCACATCCAACACAAGAATCACATAACATCATTAGTCTTTCATAGTATTTATAGCTTCAAGGTTGTAAACCCTAGTACTAGACAGAGTACTCGTATTATTCATCATAATAATATTGAAGCTTTTTAGTTATATTCATTGTTCATTCTACTGCATCACAGTTTACTATTACATTCATATTCTTTTAAGTACTAAAGAGTAGATTTCGCATACTCTTAGTATCAACAAAGTTTCTAGCATAGTTGTCTTGAATCTATTCAATACAACTAACCCTTTAACAAGGTTTGCAAGATCTAGTTGGGATCAACACATTTCGTTCACCGCGTGTATATGGACGGAGGCTCCTTTTCAGAAATCCTGTATGAACACTGCTTCAACAGGTTCTGCCCGGAGGTTAGAAGCCAAATGGTTCCCGCAACCACACCACTGGTCAGATTTAGTGGAGAAATAATATGGCCGCTAGGGCAAATATCGCTGCTTGTGAAGATAGGCGATGAGGAACATTCAACGTCCGCATGGATGAATTTCATGGTTGTAAGGTCACCATCTCCATACAACGGAATCATAGGAAGGCCAAGAGTAAGGAGAATCCAGGCAGTTCCGTCTACAGCTCATGGAATGCTAAAATTCCCAGTGACAGGCAGAACGGTCACATTACGGAGCAGCATGATTATTCCATTAGAATGCACAATGGTTTCAGGACCAGGAGGGCCGCAGCCCGTAATCAACCAAGTCACAGAAGAAAAAATTCAGGTAGCAATTCTCCCAGAATATTCGGAATAAACTATAGCAATAGGCTCTACTTTAACAGAAGAAGGGCGGAAGGAGCTATACGGTCTGCTAAGGCGCAACCTTGATATATTCGCCTGGAAGCCAACGGATATGACTGGGGTTTCGTGTCACATAGCAGAGCGCAGGCTATATATTCGTGAAGGATGTCTACCCGTCAGACAAAAGAAAAGGGGGCAAGCACCTGAGAGAAATAAGGCAATCTACGAAGAAGTGGAAAAGCTGGTGGACGCTGGCATCATGAAAGAAGTCCATTATCACAGTTGGCTGTCGAACCTAGTAATGGTGAAAAAGCATGACGGCAGCTGGAGAATGTGTGTGGATTTCAAGGACTTAAACAAAGCCTTCCCAAGGACAGCTATCCGCTACCGAAAATAGACTGGAAGGTAGAGTCCCTCTGTGGGTACCCTTTCAAATGTTTCATGGATGCATATAAGGGATACCATCAAATAAAAATGGCAAAGGAAGATGAGGAAAAGACAACATTCATCACAAGCCAAGGAATATTCTGTTACGCAAAAATGTCGTTCGGATTAAAAAATGTTGGAGCAACTTATCAACGTCTGGTGGATAAGGCCTTCCAAAAACAAATTGGCCGGAACTTGGAAGTATATGTAGACGACCTAGTTATTAAAAGCCGCACGAAGCGAGAAGTAATCAGTGACATTGAGGAAACTTTCAAAACCCTCAGAGAGATAAACATGAAGTTAAATCCCAAAAAATGCACCTTTGGGATGAGAGAAGGCACGTTTCTGGGGTACAAAGTGAATGTTGACGGATTAAATAAGGTAGAAGCGGTTCTTAGCTTGCCATATCCAAAGTGTTTGAAGGATATGCAAAGGCTAAATGGGAAGCTGGCAAGCCTCAACAGATTTCTGTCTAAATCAGCAGAAAGATCATTGCCATTCTTCAAAAGTTTTAAGAAATGCACAAAGAAAAGTGACTTCCAATGGATTGCGAAAGCGGAGACGGCATTCAAGCAAATGAAAAAATCGATAGCGGAGTTGCCCATGTTAGCCACACCGAAAGAGAAAGAAGAATTAATCATCTACCTAGCGGCTGCAAAGGAAGCTATCAGTGCAGTCCTAATGACGGAAAGGGACGGGAAACAAGTGCCCATCTACTTCGTCAGCCGTGCATTACAAGGTCCGGAAATCAATTACACTCCAATGGAGAAGCTGATACTTGCTCTGGTAAGTGCTAGCAAGCGACTAAAAAGATATTTCTAGGCACACACAATCATTGTGATCACAGACCAACCAATAAAGCAGATTCTGTCAAATCTGGAGGTTACAGGAAGACTGCTCAAATGGAGTTTTGAGCTAGAAGAACATGACATTCACTATAGACCAAGAACGTCAGTTAAGGGGCAAATTCTAGCGGATTTCATAGTGGAGCGTCCAGAAGACGACCCCTCGGATACACCCATGGAGGACGAAGAAGAGCTCCCAGATCCATGGATATTATTCACGGACAGATCATCATGCATAGATGGTTCTGGAGCCGGCCTAATACTTACGAGTCTGGAAGGAATGGAATTCACATATGCTTTAAGGTTCAGGTTCGACGCTACCAACAACGAAGCAGAATATGAAGCCTTAATAGCCGGCCTCAGGATAGCGGAGCAAATGGGTGTAAAAAATCTTCAAGCAAATGTAGATTCACGACTTGTGGCTAATCAAGTAAACGGAACTTACATAGCAAAAGAGCCAGGCATGATCCAATACTTGGAGAAGGTCAGAACCCTTACCAACACGTTCAAGGAATTCTCTATTAAACAAGTACCTAGAGGAGAGAACAAAAAAGCAGACGCGCTAAGCAAAATGGCATCTACCAGTTTCGCCCACCTGAGCAAACAACTACTTGTAGAGGAGCTCAAAGAAAAATCAATAGATTGAAAGGAAGTGCTAGCGGTAGTAGAAGAAGAAGGACGCACATGGATGACTCCAATCCACGAGTACCTCACAGAATAAATTCTTCCAGAAGAAAAGAGGAAGGCAAGAGCTATACGCCGCAAGACAGGTAGTTATGTCGTGACAAATGGAATCTTGTACAAAAAGTTTTTCCTCGGGCCATGGCTATGGTGTGTTGGGCCGCTACAAGAAAACTATGTTTTGAGAGAAATCCATGAGGGGTCATGCAGCATGCACGTCGGTCAAGATCCGTGGTGGCGAAAGCTTTAAGATCAAGATATTACTGGCCAACTATGCACGCAGATGCCAGAAAATTGATAAGGGAATGCAACAACTGTCAGGTTCACCGTCCCGTGCCAAGGAGCCGCAGCAGAACTTGACCCCCATCACATCCCCATGGCCATTTTACAAATGGGGGATTAACATACCCGGACCTTTCCCGAAAGGTCCCGGTAAAGTCAAGTTTCTAATAGTAACAATTGATTACTTCACCAAGTGGATAGAAGCAAACCCTGTGGCGACCATAACGGGGGCCTAGATTAAGTAGTTTGTGTGGGAAAACATAGTTTGCAGATTCGGTTTGCCAGGGGAAATAATATCTGACAATGGAAAGCAGTTTAGGGATAACCCATTCAAAGATTGGTGCGAAAAACTATGCATTCGCCAATGTTTTGCTTCCGTTAAACATCCGCAAGCCAATGGTTTGGTAGAAAGGGCAAACAGGAGCTTAGGTGAAGGAGTCAAGGCACGTTTGGAAGAAAGAAGCAAAAATTGGATGGAAGAGATTCCACATGTCTTGTGGGCACACCGTACTATGATCAAATCAAGCAACGACGAAACACCATTCTCACTTACGTACGGAACGAAAGCGGTGATTCCAGTAGAGATTGGCATGCCAACCTTGAGAACCGCGAAAGTTGACATGGTAAAAAATGATGAGGCTTTGGAGATCAACCTAGAACTTCTGGAAGAAAAAAGAGAGCAGGCAGCAATCCAGGAAGCAAAAAGCAAAGCCAAGATGGAAAAATACTACAATGCTAGAGTTCGTAACACAAGTTTCAGGCCAGGAGACTTTGTCTACCGAAACAATGAAGCAAGTCACGCAGAAGACGGAGGCAAGCTCGAACCTAAATGGGAGGGACCATACGAAGTCACGGAAGCTTTAGGTAAAGGAGCGTACAAGCTTCGGGACCGCAACGGAAACATCCTTCCGCGAACATGGAACGTCTGCAACCTTAAGAAATGCTATGTGCATGAAATGTAAGCACTTCACCCACGCAAGATGCGTGGCGGAAGGAGCACTACGTGAATTTATTTTCTTATTGTAATGTCTTTAAGTTTTAATGAATGAAAAAGTGAAGCCTAGCTACCTTCACAAGTTTTACTTTAAATCTTTATTTGTTTTTACTTTGCAAAGTTATTGAAATGTTACATAAAGTGGTAAGACGCGCACAAAAAAGGACATGGTCCTATATAAAAATTATTCCGTATAATAAGTGGATGAGTAACCTGACAATCAACTCAAGTACGTAAGAGGTATTGCAAGCCCGGTACTGAGAAAATGACCCGCACACATTCTACTAAGACTATCATCACAAACATATAAAAGTGATATTAAAAGATAGCAACCAAAACATGTTAGCAAGATACAAAAATTGTTGAGTGTTACATCACAAACATAGCTAAACATACACACTGTTTAAGTATAAACACCGCCACAAAAAGGCCACATACGGCCACGGTAAGAGCGCTAAAACATAAACAAAAACAACAGTCATTCACCTCGAAACAAGCTTAACTCACTCCAGGGTCGTGTCTAACTCCTCTTCCTCAAAAGTCACGGTAGGAGGGTTTTCATGATGCGGTTCCACATCCGAGACTTGATAATCAGATATGGAGAGAGGGGGAATAACACTAGAGGACGAAAAGGTAGTAGAAAGGGTGGTAACAAGTTCAACGGTAGTAGAAGCGGCAGAAGTACTAGCTTCACCAATTAAACTTCGAGAAGATAAAGGCTCAGCAAGAGGAACCATAACATCTGTAAGTGACAAACGTTTCTCTATAATCTCTCCCCTTACCCTTTGAACTCGAGAATGAACAACTTGAAGAGAGAAGGATAGGGAGGTTTCACCAAGGACTACGTTGTCTTCCGGCCTATGGATTGGGAGCCTGAGTTGTTATGGGGATGGTTGTAGGTCTTCCGCTCCGGGGATCTTAGCTAAAGGTCCCTCCAAACAGAGGGAATCTATGAGATCAACAATGCTTTCATCTTTTTTGGATTTTAAATCAGAAAGCAAAGAGAAATCAACGGTGCCAAGAGCATTCACGGGATCAACATATTTAGCCTCCACGGAAGGATCATAAGCTTCGATTACGAACAGATCCCTCCCGGCTTTCCCATGATCAACCCCTGCCCTCAGACCATCCTGAATACCTTTATTAACCGCACAACCGATGGCCTGTCCCAAAGCATGACAATACTCCAAAGATTGTAAGCACTTGAGAAGGACAAGTTTAAGCCCGTGAGTCAAAATCCACCGCCGTCCAAATATGGCGGTCAAGAAGCGAGGGTAAAATTCTTCATCAAGGTGAGCAGCCATCTCCAAAAGCTGAGCATCTAATTCCGCAACCCTATTACCCAGAACCTTTGCCTGCTCATCCTGCGTGGCCTCCATGCGCTCCCTAAAAAGCTTAAACGCGGACTCCAACGAAGATTTCTGCGGAAAAGTAAACAAAAAGAGAAAAAGTGTTAGTCACAAAAATAAAACCAAAGTATGATGGAAGATAAAAAGAAATCTGCGGATACCTGACCAACAAGACTATCCCTCTTGGATTCTAAGGAAGCCACTTTAGAGCATAACTCATCGCGCGACAGCTGAAAGCCAGACAAGTCGGAGGTAAGTTGAGCAACTTGAGCAGCAAGAGACGCCAACTCAGTCTCCTTCAAAGCAGTTGCGGACTCAAGAGTCTTGACTTTCTCAAATAGAGTATCTCTCTCTCCTTCAAGTACAAAGTTTCTCTCCTTCAAATCCCTCAATTCATTGCCTTTAGCAGCATCGGCATCTTCTATAACAGATATTTGACCGCGGAGGCGGATAGCCTCTGCGGCCTCAGCCTCTTTCAAAGACAACAAAGATTTCAAATGAGCAATCTCGGTGTCTATCTCTGATAGAAGGGCGGTTTGTTCAGAGCACTTGTCTTCAAGTCTATCTTTTTGCTCCAAAGTGTGCTCCGCTCGCATCCTCACCTCCGCCCCAAGGCAAACCTGCCGTGCCGCCCCAACATTGAACTCAGTGTATAGTTGATCATAGTCCATGGCACGCAACTGCGAAAAAAGAGCGAGCGGAGCAAGACGGTCCGTCAAGTCGCGACACACATATGGATCGTCCAGAACGGAATCATTCATCACATTCCATTTAGGGACATATATGCGGTGCAGGGTTTTAGAATCGAGATCTTGCGAAGCATAGAAAGAGTCCGATGAATCAGCAGGCTCATTCAACTTCGAAGTACCAGCAGCGTCCGCATTTACCCCGCCTGCAAAGGCAGAATCCCCAAAAATTTTAGAATTTTTCTGACACAACCCTAACCTTGGGAGGTGGAACAGCAGAAACATCCGCAGTGACGGTGGTGATAACGGCAACAGTCGTTACGGGCGCATCCGCAGCAGGAGATCTGGCAAAAGATTTAACCTCAAAACATGAACCTGAATGATGAGAATCGTCTGAAGATACAACATACCTCAGAGAAGGAGGATAAGTTCGCAAATTAAGCCCGAACACAGAACATGTAGGCCCATCGTCCGACGTAGGTGGCACGAAAACAATAGTAGGAGGTTTCGTGACCCCGCTCGGAACACTGGAACCATCCGGAACCAAGTTACGGATAGCGGCAAGAGACTTCCCCCCGGTATTGGAAGCTGCGGCATGATGATCCTCCCTTAGCCTCTTGGGAGGAAAAGTGGAACCACTAGCATCCCCGACAACTTTCCTTTTTTGTTTCTTCTTGGACTTTTCAGCAACAACTTCTGAAACATCCTTAGCAATAGTCTCTTTCGGAACATCATCATTCCCCTCATCAAAAAACTTATCAATACTATCTCCGCTATCCCCTGAGACAGCCAAAACAGGAGGATTAAACGAAACAGTGCGACCTTCAGTCAACTTCAGCAGCTTAACCTCCCTTTCCGCAGGCTCTCTCTCCCCTATTCGAACTTTGGTGGGATCAGAGTGACGAATGAATGCGAACAAATCCATCTCTACAAACATAGTAAAAGAAAACCGTCAGGAATAATAGCAACACAATAAGATCTGGAATACAAAGCAAAATTTACCCACCCTCATCGCCATCCCAAAATGTCGGATAGCAATTCTCATCCAGCCTATAATAACGGCTTATACCAACCCAGCATAAGAAAGGTTCCGGAAATTTCTAGAATGGGGCGGTATGGGTACGCAAGAAGTCACATGCTTCTGTATCATATTGAGAAAGCTTGGGAGGGGGTCTTTACTTAAAATTTTTCTTTTCAAAGACACGGAAAGAAGAAAGGCCGTGGAGTCAACCCATAAAAAGTAGTCGTTCCAATTCTTTACGGAATCTAACGGTTTGTTGTGGCAAACGGGAGCCGCGTCAGAACGCTTGACGAACGACATCCACCCTTTATTGTAGTAACTAGTATAGAACATACAGAAGCAGTTAACAGAAGGTTGAAAGCCGTGGACGCGACATAAGATCTCAAAATGAGAAACTTTGGCCGCCCCAAACACGGACAGTTGAGAAAGGTGAATGCGAAAATGGCCAAGAACATCCATAAGAAACTGAGACAAAGGGATCCAATAGTTGGCAAAATCAAAAAACCGAGTGTACACGCCAACCTTGCCATCCGGACTTTGTAAAATATTTTGGTCCGGGCCAGGTAAAGTGGGATGATCACAAGCAGGTATATGGTACTTAGTACATAGTGCATCTAACGCCGTTTGAGTTAACTTTGATTTAATATCACGAATGGTACTCATCGTGATGTATAAGAAAAGAAAGAAGATGGTAGCCTAAAAGATCAGGAAATTGCAAAAAGCGTGGAAAATGGTTGAAAGCTCGAAGAACTATAACAATGGCAGAAATAGAGATAAATCGGAAAAAGAAAACAGTGAAAAAGAAAGGGATATTTATACCATTGGTGTATTTAACCCAAGCAACATCTGAATTATGACACGTGTAACACACTAACGCAATCAATGGCCGAGAAGAAACGTGATGATAGTTGGATAACTGCCATTAAGTCAAATCAGTCAGGAAAATGAAAGGTCTGGGTGAGTACACGTCACCCAAAACCTACCTAACCGATTAAGGAAACGTCACGGAGAAGCAAAGCAATCACGAAAGATGGAAAGCGTACGAAGAAGAAGTCTAGCAATATTTACTACGCAATACAAAGCCGCACGCAGTAAAACTACTAGACTGGGGGACTTGATGACGTGTAATGGGGACACCAGGCCTTTAGTCCTAGGTTATACCATCACACTTGGGCCCCGACCCAGTCAAATAAATAATAAGTATAAACGGGCTGAGATTAAGGCAGAACTACACTGGCACGGCCCGTGTATAGTAAGACGGACGTGATCGGCTATGGGCCGCTTCCGTAGACCATTCGCGAAACAGCCAGCGTCTGCAGAAGGGTATCCGCGTCCGCAGTCACTATAACACCCTGTGTTTTCAAGTCGTTGACGACGTCGATAAATCCACAATGTACCTTTTGTATTGTACGCGTTTGCTTTAAATCGTAAATGTTAAGCTAAATCGCGTAAGCTAAAAATTAGCGTTCAATGTAAACGGGCATCAAATAATTAAGTGTTTACATCAATCAAGTATTAAATAATTATTTTGAGAATAATTATGGTCTTTGTTCATTTTATTTTTATCAGATACGTAAAGTGTATACGTTTCGCGATAAATGACAATTAGGTTTTCCCGGAACCCTAAAAATCAACGTACGCTTCAACAAATACCTACGTTTTTATACAACGATCAAAGTTTATGAAACTTTATGCATATGAGCATACATATACATGTCCTATATAAATGTATATGTACAAATTAACAAAGACATTACAAGTATACTTTTATAAAAATAAACTACACTTTACTTTTTATATAAAAGTTTCACTTACACATTTATTTTATAAAATGCAAGTAAGCACAAAGTTAATAAAAGAAAAATAAGCTAGGAACATCATCCCTAAACTTCATGGGATGATTCCCATTAGGAGGAACCAAGGGACCAAGGCATTTAAGCCCTTGTTTCCCTCCCTTGGTCCCCTTGAACCCACGGCACACCCCCCCCCCCTTTGAAATTCTTGGTCAAACTTTGCAAGTATAATATCTCTTTTCTCTTCCTATATATATCATGCATGCATAAGAAAGTTTACATACTCTTTATACTTAAGAAAAATTCATTTCTTTCTCTCCTTTCTCTCCCAAAAGCCACGGCCAAATAAGCAACCATAAGCAATCCATACAAAACTTTTCTACAATCCATACAAGCCTATACACATCAATCCTAAGACACACTAAGGTGTTTACAAGCATTGGTTCTTCATTTGCAAGGATTTAAGAAGAAAAGGGAAGATTAGGGTTTCAAACCTAATCTAGGGTTTATAAGCTTGTAAGCTTTGGTTTTGAGTCTAAACACGGGTTTAGCACTTATTTCTCATCTCATACATCATCCCTAAGGTCTTCCTAATTCCTTCATACTTTTATTTATTATGATTTTATGTGTTATATGTTAATTATGGCTAAATCACCACTAAGGACTTTTTAATATGTAAAATGAGTTTTCACTTATGTTTATGAATTTATGCACTTATTCTTATGTCATATGGTTATATATATCATGGAAAAATGAATGTAAAAGTATGTTAACCTATGGATTAAGTATAAACATGTTTAGGTTAAATTAGGGTTTATAAAGTTTATTTAGTATGTTACAAGTAAATGTGTAGAAATAACTTGTTAATCTTGGACAAATGGAATATATGTAGACTAATGGACATTAATATAAGTATCACATATGTCAAATATAGTTATAAGGGATTTTATAATAAACTACTAGTTTAAAAGTATAATAAAACAAGCTTTTTATAAATGAATACACTTGGATAATAAAAGGGTGTGTTAAATTACAAGTTTATAACGAAAAAGATATGTTAATTACAAGTTTACGACTATAAATACTTTTATAAAACTATTTTTATAAAATTTACAATTCATTACAGAAACTTGTATTTTTTAAACATTAATATAGATATAACTCCTTAATACGAGATCGTACTCGAAGATATCGATGAAACACATTAAAAACAAAAAAGGAACTATAACGAATAAAACTTCGCGTTTACGACTAATTAAAGTTTATAAATGTAATTTTATAAAACTAATGAACAGTAAAAAGCAAACTATTCATAGTGATTACTTTATAAAATATAATACATCTTTTAATAACAAAGACGTACTCGAATGAATCACTAAAATCGGGATTAAAACGAATAAGTTATTACGATTACAAGTTTACGCTAATTAAAAACTAAAAACGATAAACTAGCTGTTGTGAACAGTAAAATTACTATTCATTTACAGAATCTTAAAAATAATTGAAATTAAAATCATTGATCACCGTCCTTATACGAAGACGTGGTCGTAAGAACGCGACCAACAGACTTAAAAAAATGACCCAAATTAGGGTCATTTTTACAGAAAATATATTTATAAAGTTTTCACTTTTTGAATATTATTTTACTAATAAAAATGATTAGTCGGTGATTATGCTATATAGGAATATTACGTGGTTATACAAAGTGCTATAATACTTGGGAGTTATAATGAGGCCTCTTCGGATGCGTATCGACGAGATTGTGGATTTATATGATTTAATTGTCCTAACTCCTCGTAAGTCATGTCATGACCTCCCTTAATTATGATAGGCACCACGATAGTACGATGTAACAACTATAAGATTATATTCCAATCTTATTTATAAAGTATTCGGTACTTATGCGACCTTAATTTAATTGGTTGCATCTAAACGTTTTGCGTTGACGTTTTTTATCTTGATTATTTGGTCTTTGAGTTCTCAAGGTGAGTTCATAGCCCCACTTTTTACAGTTTTAATTGATTTCTATTATTTGGGGTGAAATATGCTTTGTTTTATAATTCGGACGCATGTGTTTAAAGTATATGGATTATGTGTTTGCCTATGTACGCGTATCATGAACTGTCAATTGCATAGATGTAGTTGTTAATTACATTATGTGAGCGCGAATGTTATGAATAGATCTATTTGGGGAAACGACCTCCCCGTTCGGGTGACTAGCTATCACCGGGAACGAACGTATAGCATGTCGAATTTAGGGATGTTTTCGGGTTGAACATCTAATCGGGCAGAAATTGCAATATATATTATTATTGCAAGAAAGATCGTCGAGCTTCAGTGTCATGAGCTTAGGAAAATGTAATCTGGTTTTGTGATGTCTGCATGTGTTGCATTATCATGGGGAAAGTCTTGCGGTCCTGCATATTATGATTTATCAAACCTATGAATTCACCAACATTATTGTTGACGTTTTAAAGCAATGTTTTTCAGGAGATCAGTAAGCATAAGGTGCCAAGGATACATTGGTGATTTTGTTTTGGGAAGTCATGCTAAAGATATGGTTGTATTATGTTTTGGGAAACTCATGTGTTGTGAACCAGTATCTTTGTAATAATAATAAGGAACAAGTTAAAGCTTCGGGCTATTTGTTTGTTAAATCCAATGTATCAGTTTTTAAAACGACTTTTTGGTCGTTCTATATATATCTTGTGTTATTGATCTATGAAGTAACACGCCCCGGACCCTTATTCCGCTGCGACCCAATTTGGGGGTGTTACAGATTGGTATCAAGAGCCAAGGTTATAGAGAACCAGGTCAAATGTTTTTGCTGGACTATAACCGTTTTCAAACATTGCATTCATAAAAAGGGGTTTTTATGGGACACTAGTTGTTGCATTAGTTAGTTGGACTAGATGCATTCATAATTGATATACGTGGTTATAATATATTACGTATATTACAATAAGAGCCTTATATAATATACTCACATAAGTTATTTCTGCTGGTCACAGTAGTCATGTCAGCTGATTCTGCCGTTACATATACTTCTGTTCACTCTGAGGCACGATCTTGGAGTATCCCGTCTGAGGATCCTTACGAGGAGGCTGCCCAACAGTTGTTGGAGCAGGCACCACATTCTCCAGAGTATGTACCTGAGGATCATGTACCAGTGTACATTCCGGAGCCTGAGCATCCCGAGGATTTAGTGCCAGCTGAGGACGAGGCACCTACACCTCTACTACCACCATTCTTTTTATCTCCACGTATTCGACCTCTTAGTCCTAGAGCACTCGAGGTTGAGATGAGAGATGTAGCATCAGCCTACTATCATTCACTACACCCATCAGGGACCCCACCATTGTTACATATCCCTCTACCTGCACCATCTACTAGCAGTAGAGCTGATATTCCCGAGGCTGACTGATCGGTCCGAATTCACACCGTAAATATATATAATATATAACAAAATATAAAATATATAAAGAAGTGTAAAAACCAACAATCAATGATACCGAGAAGTAGTATAGAGCTTTCCCGGGTCGTAAATCCCCAACGAGGCTGGAATGGTAA
>BQNB010149792.1:0-16124 GCA_026074375.1 Tanacetum coccineum
CCGATGTTTGATTCTGGCTTTCCACCTTGTTCTATGTTATCATTTATGACTTTATGCCTTTATTATGCTTTGATATGACGCCATGATTATGACGTTTTGGCCTACTCTCCAGAGCGGGTTTGGGTCGTTACACGAAGTCTGATACTTAGGTAGAATCTGAGGGACTAGACTTTTGGCTTCATCCTTTATAATGTCTTTTACTAATTTCTCAACAACATCTATATATAACTTCCTCTCTTCTTGAGCTTTCTTTTCAAATTCCTTAGTGTAAGACTTGAGAGCTATTCTGGTAGCATATCCAATTCTTGTACTCAGAAGGTCATCCACCATTGTTGGAAGTTGAGATTTAATAGATTCGAGGAGTTGTGCAGAATGGTCAGCTTGTTTGAGTTGAGACGGATCCGTTTCCAAGGTAGAGACTCTTTGATCGAATCTAAACAGGGAATAAAAATCAGGAAGTGCAGGAATTAAGGATGTAGTTGGAATGGTGGTTTTTACTGGGGATGGTGTGGTCAGTTGTGTAAGAGGAGTGATCATTGATATAGTTAGAGGAACGGTTATAGCGTGTGCAGTAGAAGTTTCTGTGATAGCCGTCTTAGGCACAGTGAAAAGAGATGGTGCTTGAGTGCTTGATTCTTCCTGACGATTCTTGACATTCATCATAGAAGCAACTTCATCAACAGCTGGTGGAACATTTTCCAAGATGAGAAATTTACTAGCGAACTCGGATGAAATAGAAGAGCTTTGTTTTGAACTATCAATCTTCTGTGAAGAAGTGAGTGTCACATGTGCATCTTCGACGACTTGCTCATATGACTTTTCTTGAGAAACATTCTGATTAGCATCAGTCATCTCTTCATCACCTTTCCTTTCTTGTTCTTGTTCTGCTTCTAACTATCTCACGTCCACATCCTTATACAGATCATCATCCTCTTCTTCAAACACATTTTCATTATCATCATTAGATTCATACTCTTCATCATGTTCTTCGTCATAGTCTTTTAGAGTAAAGGAAGGATTCTCATCATCATCTGAATCAGTCCTTTCATTATCATCAGCATCAGAATTACCATCATCATCACTGTCAGACTTATCATCATCACCTTTACTGTTATCATCATTTACATTGTCATCATCATCGTCATCATCATTATCATCTTCATTGTCACCCCATGATTCATCATCACTCTCAGATTGATATTCTGGTACATCGGGAACCCCAGATTTAGTGCTAGTTCCTTCAATTATACCAGATGTCTTACGTTGTTGCTCATCAGGAACCCCTGATTCAAAATCAGTTCCACACCTGAGCCACTTGCTTAAGAGATATGAAAGTCTTTCTTGCTTCTCTTTGTAGCCTTCTTGAGTTGAGCTGCTTCTGATAGAGCTACATTAGAAAGTATTTCTATACCTTTACTTCTATCAGCCTTAGCAAGTGCTTTCTTCTTTGATACAGACACACCATGAGTATCTCTGATGGCAACACCTGTTGTTGGTGCAGTAGTAGACTTTTTGGCACGTCTCTTAACTCTTTTATCCTTCTTGACAGGTTTTGCTTCTTTAACAGGAGACAATTTTCTTGAAGGTGAAGCAACTTTCTTATACTTCCTTGCTTTCCTAGGAGGAACTTTTCCAGTTGCAAAGTCATAGTAAGTCTTGTAAGCTTGAGAATCTTTAATGTCTCGATTAATCATGTCATTAGGAATCAGGGCTCCATACTGCTGATAATCTTGTGTCTTGGAGACAAACTTTAAAGTACCAAGCAGTGTGTCATTATGAATTGTGTGAAGATTAATCCTGTTCCTCATAGAGATTGTCTTGTCCTTAGAAATGAAGTGGTTGATGATAACTTTGGTAAATCTAGGGTAGGATATGTGCTCTTTTCTTGTTGAACTTATTTCTCTATTGTCAGCTTGATACATGAAGTCTTCCTAGAGCAGAGCAACATAGTCAACATTCTTCATATTATACATACCTTACAAGATTTGAGCTGGTGATTCCCTGAGTCTATCAAGTCCTGTTGTTTTCCCAGAAATGCACCTATTGATGATTGTAGCAAATGTTCTCCAAGGCTGGTGCATTTGATCAGTATGAATTGCAAATAACATATTACACCTGCCAGAAAAGCCAAGTTCCTGAATGAATGTAACGAGTTCTTCTTCTGAGGGTGGTGCAATAAAGTCTTGGATGAGAATTCTGGGACATATCTGAAGAATTTCACGAAAGACTTCCTTATCAACTCGGAACTTCTTTTTTTCCAGCTTGAAGTTGTATGCATCTGAATTTCCGATCTTCTTGATGGTAGTCCAAAATTGATGCATGTAGATTTTTGGTACATCAGCAGTGATCACAAATGCGGGATAGCAACGAGATAGCTTGAGAGTTTCCAAGGTGACTCGATATGTTTCTTCTCTTTATGGTTTGCTGAATGCAATTCTAGCATTACATCTTTCAATCTTTAGTCTCTTTTCAGATGGGACCAAAGCATTGTTGAGAGCAGCTTGTTGAGTTGCAATAGGATTCATGTTTCTGCTAAGAATGTTCCAATACAGTTCATATGTAAGGCAATTTATAGACATTAACTAGGCAGACTTAATCACACATAATCAGGCATTCAATTAAATTATCGGAAGAATGACATTAATTAGAGAGTTAACTTAATGGTCAACAAACTAACTATAGGTCAAACACAGTTAATTTAGCAATTCACATGAGATACAAGTAAGATTTAACCTAAGATGAGATATAAAGTTAAAACATTTAGGAAAAAATCAATTTTAATCATCCATGTATAAATCGCCTCCTAATACCATGTATAATTCGCCGTCTAACCTTTTATGTATAAATCACCGTCTATAATTTTAAGTATAAATCGCCGTCTATCCTATTACGTATAAATTGCTGTCTAAGTCTTAGGTATAAATCGCCGTCTTTTTTCTAATGTATAAATCTCCGTCTATTGTTTACTATATAAATTGCCGTCTGTTGTCCATGTATAAATCGCCGTCTATAGGAACTTGTATAAATCGTCGTCTAGAGGTTGTGTATAAACAGCTGTCTAGAAGCATGTATAAACAGTCGTCTAGAGGTTGTATAAACATTCGTCTTAAAATTTTGATTTATACAAATCCTAATTTTATGGCACTTATACAACACAATCACTTTAATAAGGCACACATGAGTATATCCTAGCAATTATAACATGAATTATCTAAAAAAATTTCATTTTTGAGTAAAGAACGAGTAAGATATCACTCATTTGAATCAAGAACACAAATTCTACATACAAGACTTGGATTTTCTTATACAAATGCATTCAAATAGGCATAATAACACTTATAAAGCACAACCCCATCACACTTATCAAGTCTTTCTCTAAAACCTTAATTTTCGTATACAAGAATCATTCAAAACCCCATTAAATGTTCGACCCATGACAAACTGTTATAATCGAGTTAACTATACACCTTAGGCATCAAAACCCCTTAATAAATTTTAGAATTGGCCACCTTTCAATTTTCGCAAACCTTAAGCCAAGTTCTAGGGATTTCAAGCAAACAATGAAGTTACAACCTAATTCTTTTTGTAGATAAGATGTTTAGATAATAAGGAACATGTTTGTAGTTTACCTCTTGTCTTGAAATGGTCTGATTCGTATGTTCTTGAGTATGAAGAATTGATAGGTGAGGAGGGAATATTTTTAAAGAGTGTGTGTGTGTTAACAGTGACGAGAAAGAGGGAAATGGGGTGTTTGTGTTATAACTTTATGAGTTTGGCATAAATGCCCCCTAAACTATTAGATCCTTTCTAATCTTCTTAATAAGTTTACTAAGGCCTTCTATTGTATCACAAATGACACAAATAGTCTCTAGAGTTTACACTATAATGCTTAGCTACTTATTATTACTATTCATTCCTTAAAGGCATAAACACATAACAAAACTTAATTAACTCCACTTTAATTCTTAACCTGTTATTATTTAAAACCTTTTACCATTTAATCCTTGATGACTTTTTAAAGAAGCAATTTGACATTTTCTCCCCCTCAAACAATGACCCATTTTCTATTTAAAGAGCTATAGTCGTTGTTAGAGTGGTCAAATGCCTTGAAAAATCATTTTCTGATGAATTACTGATATGATTATTAAATTTTTGAAAAATCAACACTATGAAAAATAAGATTTCTTTTATTTTGACACATAAGCGCACTGACACGTACACTCATGGATAAAGGAAGCACGGGTTGTGCTGCAAAGTAAGCACAAGTCTTTACATGGTCATAAAGCAGACCATACCCGAGAATAAATTCCTGTTGAGAGGTCAAGTTTTCTTTTTGAATCACTTGTCTTTAAGATGATGACCGGGTTGCTATCGAAAATAATAGCAAGCCATATGTCATGTTTTCTATTCAAACTTTATTTACAGCTTTGTGCCATTGTTAAACAACATTTTTGAAGCCATATATATTATCGATGCTAGAAATCATGACAGGAAAATATATTTTTGTCTTTTTCTGATTTTTTTAATTTTTAATTTTGTTTTTATAAAAAAATTATAAGAAGTGAAAAATCCTGTGTTTTTTTGAATTTATATATACATATTATATAGAGGATATAAGAATATGTACCACCACTATTCTTCGGCTTCATCTACCAGTTCTTTCAGAGTCTCGGGAGTAAAAGTTCTCATCCCTAGCTTGTCGATAAGGAATTCAATTCTTTCTCGACATAGAGCCTTGGTTAAGATGTCCGCCAACTGGTATTCCGTTCTGACAAAGTAAAGCTCGACGACTCCATTCTCCACTTGCTCTTTAATAAAGTGATATCTGATGTCAATATGCTTTGACTGAGAATGTTGAACATTGTTGCAACATAAGGCAATAACGCTTTTGTTATCATAGTACATTGGAATTTTATTGAATCCAAGGCCATAGTCGATAAGTTATGATCTCATCTAAAGGACTTGAGTACAACAGCCGGATAAGGCTATATATTCAGCTTCCGTACTAGATATTGCAACGCTTTTCTGCCTTTTTGATGACCAGCTAACAAGTTTGTCTCCTAGTAGTTGCATACTTACAGATGTACTATGTATGGTATCTTGACAACCCGCCTGATCAGCATCTGCAAAATCTGTTAGAGCAATAGCAGAATCCTTCGAGTACCATAGTCCCCGATTGACGGTTCCTCTTAGGTATCGAAAGATTCTTTTTACAACATATAGGTGCTTTTTGGTAGGACGAACCTGATACCGAGCACACATACATGCAGCATATACCAGGTCTGGTCTACTGGATGTTAGATACATAAAGGTGCTAACCATGCCACGATAATGTGTAGGATCAACGACTTTCCCTTGTGTATCCTTATCCAGTTTGGATTTCTCCACCATTGGAGTATCCATAGGGTCACAAGATTCTATTTTGTATTTCTTAAGTGATTCTAGAGCATATTTTGATTGGTTTAAAAAGATGCCTTTGGGACTTTGTGAAATCTGTAGTCCTAGAAAAAAAATGATATTTTGCCTATCATTGACATCTTGAATTTGGAAAATATCATCTCAAAAAACTTATCACAAAGTTCAATAGTAGTAGAAGCAAAAATTATATCGCCAACATAGATTTGTACCAGGAGGATATCTTTGCCTTTTCTGCTGATGAATAGTGTGGGATCAACCGTGCCTTTGGAAAATCCTTGGGATAGCAAAAACGATGACAATAGATCATACCACGCGCGTCGAGCCTGTTTTAACCCATATAGAGATTTCTTTAGTTTGTACACATGATTAGGATTATTTGGATCCATAAATCCGTCTGGTTGGCTAACGTAGACTTCTTCACGCAAAATACCATTTAAAATGCCGTCTTTACATCCATCTGGTAGACGATCATATTCATATGAGCAGCAAACGCGTGAAATATCCGAACAACTTCTAGTCTAGTCACGAGAGCAAAGGATTCTTTGAAATTAATTCCCTCTTCCTGGCGGTATAATCTTGCCTTGTTTTTCAATATACCCCCTAATTCATCCAATTTTACCTTATATGTGAAAAACCATGACTTGAGCAAGTTAGTCAAACTATTAGTGTTGACTTATGTATCTGTTGCAATAAATGGGTTATGTGTTATATGTGTTTATATGTGTTTATATGTGTTTATGTGTGTTGTGTGGGATATGTGAGATTTGATAATCAATCCATTGAGCGTGATCGTCTCATTGGGATTGGATTTGTGTTGGATTTTGTAGAGTTTATTACGTTCACTTTTGGTGACAAGGAAATGATTTCGGTGATTAAAGCGGTTTCGCGTTAATTGTGTAAGTAATTATACGTATACGTATTTATGTGTTAGTAATATTCGGATGAGATTTGGTTCTAGTAGTAAGGATATGAAAGAAATGAAATTTCTATTTTTGGAATGTTAGGTTTAATAAAAATGAAAAGTTAATTATTTTTAAAAAAGTCTAGTAAATTGCGTTTACGCAAAAAGGTATGCGCAAATAAGCTTAGGTTTTTGTAAAAAATTAAGGTAATGTTAATAATTAAGTAATTAAAAAAAATAAAAAATATATATAAATAAGGCCAATCGGCCGGTTTTAAGGAAAAGGAAAAAAAAGGAAAACAAATCTTACTCTAATTAAAATTGGTAAAAGATATCTATCCTAAACCTTTTTGTAAACCTTATAAATACTAAAAACCCTTCTCTCCTTTGTTTTTAATTGTCCCAACCGAATTTTATCAAAGGAGGAAGAAGAAAAATATTTTTTTTCAAGTTTGGTGATTTTTGTGTTCAAGATTCGAAGATTTAAGGTATAAATTATAATCCTTTGAGTTAATTATCATTAAAAACATGTAATAATTATTATGATGGATAATTAGGGTTTCATAACATCTGTAATTAATGATATAATAAACATGTTATAATGATTAGGGTTTAATTAAGATCATATGGGTGTATTCGTTAGGGTTTAGATCGCGTTAAAACATGATTTAGATTAGGGCAGAATTTAGGGTTGTGTTGTTCGGCTGTTATCTCAATGATGGTAATACCTTTTGTCAAGTTTCCGGTGCCTATCATGTAGCTCAGAGAGTCTAGTTTCCAGAACATCCGACCTCGAAAGTTTTTAAGGTCGGGAATTCATTCAATTGTTGGTTACGGGAAAAGTTGTCAAAGCAGTAAACTCGGGTTATATTTAGGTCAGATTACGAGGTATAAAACCCCCACTTAAAATTCAAATTTAGCTTATCCCTTCTACAGGAGTTTAGTACTATGTGTTTATTTTAGAAATCCCCCAAATGAGAGCTTCTGATTTAGAGTCTAAGTATGGTTTTTAGGTCTAAACTTTTTATCGTGCAAACAGATCCGAATTAGGACTATTTTGAAGTTTGATTTTCTTAGGAGTACTTGTGAATGTAAATGGCTCTTGGGAATCACGAGGTAGTTAAAATACTCATAAATTAACATAGGTGATTTTATCATAATCATATACAAATCTTCCTAAAATATAAACGATATACATTCCATATTTATCTCATTGTATCCTTATCTCCAGTCAGCAGCTTTGACCATCAGCAATATTAATCTTTCTTCTAGCAGTATTAACTAACTCTGGCGTACTAAGTTTGTACTGGCAGTACTAACTCCATTAGTACTGTTGTTATCCTCTTTGGCAGTATTAACTTTTGATGAAGATTTATTCCCAACAATCCTCCCCTAAACTTGTGATTTATCTTGAAATCCCAAGTTTCTTCTGGATTAAATCTTCTTGTCTTCTGATGATGATTCTTTCAAACACTCTTTTACTTCTGCACTTGAGATCTGATGAACTTTAGTAGTTCATATGCTTGTGTACTTTCACGATCAACCTCCAATCTCTTATTCAACATCTTTGATATCATCTCTTGACTTAGAGGGTATTTCTTCTCTGTCAGCATATGAATGGCTATACCATTTTGCATCAGTAAAATGTGAATACCACAAAAATCATATAAGCTCCAACTTATCACATTATATTCATGCTGATTCTTCCATATTTCATCTTCTTCATCAGGCTCAAATAAAGTATGCAGATCTCCCTAAAGCATCAAATCATATCCTTGTGGTCTTGAAGCACTATACCTTTCTTTGACTAACCTGTGTAAGTCCATAACATCTTGTCTGTCAAAGTCTTCAAGCATCTCACTCAAAATCTTATAACTCTGATACCAATTGTGGAGTTTGAATAACTCTTTAGATCGTTGTAAGCTCAGGTTGTTTAGACTTTATCTAGGATAATGATGACAATGAACATAAAGTATATGCATAGCGGAAATAGCATAAGAACATTGATATCATAACAAGGGTTTTCATTCCTTATCTTTCACTATTAGCCCCAATTCTACACGATCAACTGTAGAACGGTTATCTACAAACTAACAGGGATCAAAGATCCTTGAGGCTAAACCAACCAAACCATATAGGCATTCACATGCCTAGACACACACACACCTTTTCTAGACGTCTACATCTTGTGCACTTTGTGTACACACACTTTTCTGGATATCTAAACCTATGTCTATGATCTCTTTATATAGGGAGAGATCAAGACTTACAAAGAAAACTAATTCCAGTCAACAATTGTATTAATCACTTAGTCAATGTCTTAATATGGTTGACAAAATAATTAGGAAACTAAATCAGCATTAATCTTCAAGTTGTAATTAATCTTCAATCAGCATTAATCGTTGTTTGACTGCATTGAATGAGATCTTCAATCAGCATTAATCGCTGTTTGACTGCATTAAATGAGAAGATAACTACTGTTTGACTTCAAGTCTTCTAGAATCCCATAATGCTGAATTAGTCCTTTTTGTTTCATTCTTTTATTCATTTTGTCTCATCAAATCTAGAATCCTAACAATTCTTTCTCGACATAGAGCCTTGGTGAATATGTATGCCAACTGGTATTCTGTACTGACAAAGTAAAGCTCAACGACTCCATTCTCCACTTGCTCTTTAATGAAGTGAAATCTGATGTCGATATGCTTTGATCGAGAATGTTGAACATTGTTGCGGCATAAGGCAATAGCGCTTTTGTTATCATAGTATATTGGAATTTTATTGAATCCAAGGCCATAGTCGGTAAATAGTGATCTCATCTAAAGTACTTGAGCACAACAGCCAGAGAAGGCTATATATTCAGCTTCCGTACTGGATATTGCAGCGCTTTTCTACCTTTTTGATGAAAACTAACAAGTCTGTCTTCCAGCAATTACATACTTCTAGATGTACTACGTCTTGTATCTTAACAACCTGCGTAATCAGCATCTACAAAAGCTGTTAGAGTAATAGCAGAATCCTTCGAGTAACATAGTCCCCGATTGACGGTTCCTCTTAGGTATCGAAAGATTATTTTTACAGCATGTAGGTGCTTTTCGGTAGGCCGAGCATGTACCGAGCACACATATAGACATCATATACCAGGTCTGGTCTACTGGATGTTAGATACATAAGGGTGCCAACCATGCCACAATAATGTGTAGGATCAACGGCTTTCCCTTGTGTATCATCATCCAGTTTGGATTTCTCCACCATTGGAGTATCCACTGGGTCACAAGATTCCATTCTGTATTTCTTAAGTGATTCTAGAGCATATTTTGATTGGTTTAAAAAGATGTCTCTGGGACTGTAAAATCTATAGTCTTGGAAAAAAAATGATATTTTGCCCATCATTGACATCTTGAATTTGGAACACATTATCTCAGAAAACTTATCACATAGTTCAGTAGTAGTAGAAGCAAAAATTATATCGTCAACATAGATTTGTACCAGGAGGATATCTTTGCCTTTTCTGTTGATGAACAGTGTAGGATCAACTGTGCCTTTTGTAACATTTCACATTTTCAGGTCATTTCCCGACTCAATTATTTTCATTATTTATTTTTAGGGTTTTACGAGTTCGCTTTTAATTATTATCCTATAGTTAAATCGTGTAAACTAAAAATCATCATTCATCGTAAACGGACACCAAACAAGTAAAAGTTTACGTCAATCAAGTGTTATAAAATTATTAAGAGCATAATTTTTAACTTTTCATATTTTATTTTTATTGGTTACGTAAAACGTTTATGTTTCGTAATAAATAACATTTGGGCATACCCGGAAGCACCTATACCTATCTATACTCAAACCAATACCCACTTTTATACCCAATACATAAAAATTAATTCCTTTTCTATTTATAAACAAAGAAAACCGGATCCAACATGTATGACCTTATTAGTTTCAATGAATTGTATAATTGTATTGCTACCGAAATAGGTAGAGAGGACAATTTAAATCATTGTTATATCAAAATAAACTTCAAAACCCTAAAATATTTACCACAAAATCGAATTTCTTGAAAAATTAGGGTTTTAGGGTTTCTTCAAAACCTTGTAGATCCTAGATCGAGAGCCACGAGGCTCTGATACCAATTGTTGATCCCACGCCTTGATTGATTCTTTACCTTGTAAAGTGTATGTTACCTTGGATAAATCTAAAATAACAATGGTTGAGACTTTATTTGTATATCAAAGTGTATGGGATCTACACCTTTGATTACACTAGAGGATTTATCAATGGAAACAATACTAGACAAAGACATTGAATATCAAACACAAACTGCTTCAATATTATTAATGTTAATACGTGTACTTCTTAGTACAGGGTTACAAACCATGAAGCTTTTGGTTCATTTTCTAAGATGTCTCATTCTATCTCTTTAAGCATATCTAAAAACTTAACCTAGATCTCCTGTTATTCAACCACAAGGAGTCCTTTAAAAAGATAACTACCGAACTTTTAGGATCAATAACTATAATATTCATATTTTAAATCTTCCTATACATTAAACGATATACATTTCCATATTTATATCATTGTATCCTTATCCTCCAAGTCAGGCAGCTTTGACCATCAGCAATATTATCTTTCTTCTAGCAGTATTATACAACCACTGGCAAGTACATAGTTTGTCTCGGCAGTACTAAACCTCCATTAGTTATGTTAGTTTTACCGTTGGCAAGTCATTAATTTTGATGAAGATTTTATTCCCAACAATCCTCCCTAAAACTTTTGTTTTATTCTTGAATCCCAAGTTTCTTCTGGATTACAATCTCTCTTGTATTCTGATGATGATTCTTTCAAACACTCTTTTATTCTGCACTTAGATCTGATGAAACTTTAGTAGTCTATGTTGTGTCTTTCACGATCAAACCTCCAATCTCTTATTCAAACTATCTTTGATATCACTCTTGACTTAGAGTGTATTTCTTCTTTGTCAGAATATGAATGGCTATACCATTTTGCATCAGTAGAATGTGAATACCACAGAAATCATATAAGCTCCAACTTATCACATTATATTCATGCTGATTCTTCCATATTTCATCTTCTTCATCAGGCTCAAATAAAGTATGCAAATCTCCCCAAAGCATCAAATCATATCCTTCTGGTCTTGAAGCACTATACCTTTCTTTGACTAACCTGTGTAAGTCCATAACATCTTGTCTGTCAAAGTCTTCAAGCATCTCACTCAAAATCTTATAACTCTGATACCAATTGTGGAGTTTGAATAACTCTTTAGATCGTTGTAAGCTCAGTTTGTATAGACCTTATCTAGGATAATGATAACAATGAACATAAAGTATATGCATAGCGGAAATAGCATAAGAACATTGATATCATAACAAGGGTTTTCATTCCTTATTCTTTTCCTATTAGCCCAAGTCTACTACCCGAATCAACTGTAGAACGGTTATCTTCAAACTAACAGGGATCAAAAGTCCTTGAGGCTAAACCAACCAAAACCTTATAGGACATTCACATGCCTAGACACACACACACCTTTTCTAGACGTCTACATCTTGTGCACACCTTGTGTACACACATACACTTTTCTGGATATCTAAACCTATGTCTATGATCTCTTTATATAGGGAGAGATCAAGACTTACAAAGAAAACTAATTCCAGTCAACAATTGTATTAAACACTTACGTCAATGTCTTAATCAGGGTTGGACAAAATAATTAGGAACTAGATATCTAGCATTAATCTTAAAGTTGTATTTTTGACTTCAATCAGCATTAATCGTTGTTTGACTGCATTGAATGAGATCTTTAATCAGCATTAATCGCTGTTTGACTAGATTAAATGAGAAGATAACTACTGTTTGACTTCAAGTCTTCTAGAATCCCATAATGCTGAATTAGTCCTTTTTGTTTCATTCTTTTATTCATTTTGTCTCATCAAATCTAGAATCCTAACATTTCTTTCTCGACATAGAGCCTTGGTGAATATGTATGCCTAAAATGTATTCTGTAATGACAAAGTAAAAGCTCAACAGACTCCATTCTCCCGCCTTGCTCTTTAATGAAGTGAAATTGATGTCGATATGCTTTGGATCGAGGACATGTGAACATGTTGGCATAGGCAAATAGCGCTTTTGTTATCATAGTATATTGGAATTTTATTGAATCCAAGGCCATAGTCGGTAAATAGTGATCTCATCTAAAGTACTTGAGCACAACAGCCAGAGAAGGCTATATATTCAGCTTCCATACTGGATATTGCAGCGCTTTTCTACCTTTTTGATGAAAACTAACAAGTCTGTCTTCCAGCAATTACATACTTCTAGATGTACAATGATATTTGCTTAATTGTACATCTAATTTACCCGGGATTTTGCCTAATAAAAGCCAATTAAGTGCCAAAAGAATAGAAAATGTGTGCTTTTGTGTCCAATTGTGCAGGAAAGGATTGAAAAGACAAAAAGAAGCAAAAACGATCAAAAACCGACAAGAAACGGGAAAAAGTCAAAGAGTCAAGAGCAAGACAAAGAAATCAGCCAGAAATCACAGCCGGATCAGCCCGACACAGTCAAACCAAGTCAAAGGGCCAAAGATGTCAAGTGTTCAAAGATTAAGGGTTTACTTTGAAGTTAGAAGTTTCAAGGACCAAAGTTGTTAAAAGAGCAAAGTTGTTTTATAAAGAGAAAGAAGAAGAAAACAACCACAAGGGCCAATATTGCCAAACTTCAAACCTCTTTTATAACTAGAAGAGGCGGGACAAGGTACAAGGGCTACTAGTGACAACTTCTCAAACTTTCAAATAATAAGCCCGGCTTATTCGCAACACCCCAACAAACTGCAACAACTATTCCCGCCAAAATCCCACACAAACCCAACTACGAATTTACCCAACCCCGCTCCTTTATTAGCCTTCAATCCTACTCATACTCCCTCCCCAATCATAATAAACCACGTGGCACTTCCCTATTTGCCAAGACACCTCTCTAAACCCATCAAACGGCTACAATTTAACTTCAAAAGATCAACGGTTGTGATTAAAAGGATCATTCTGGAATCCTTCACCTCTCCTCACCTCTCCTCTATAAATAGCACTCTTAGACTTCATTTTTCAGTAGTTAAATTTTGTTTGTTACTTTTTACTTTGTAATTTCCCGTTTTAAGCAATTTTATTTTCATTATAAGCAATTAAGCTTTTAAGCACTTGTATTCTTTTCTTTAATCTTGTACTTTACAATTCTAGCAATAACAATTTAGTTTACAAGTGTTTTTGCCTTTTGATTTCAAAGTTAAGTCGAATTTTCTCATTAAGCTTTCAATAAGCTCATTTGAGCTTATTACTGTTCAATAAGCTCAAATTCATTTACAATTCTGTTTTAGTCATTCCTTAATTCACTCTAATCATTTACATCAAGGATTATGATCATTTGAGTGTATTGAGCTCATATTGGAAGGATCAAGGAGTATTAAGCTTTTTCACAGCTTATTGAGTTTTAATCTGAGGTTTAGAGGCATGGTGCCACTTAGGTTTTTGTTCTCTAAGCCACTCACTCTACAAGAGTGGCTTATGTGCTGAGACTCTAAAATTCTCAGGTTAAATTTCTTAAGTTTATCACAATTTAGCTTAATTCTAGCTTAAATCATTTGCTTATTTCTAATTCATTCTTGCTTAATTCTCTGCAATTATGTTGTTTAGACTTTTTATTTAGCTGTCTTTAAGTTTCATTAGAATAAAATTTAGTAGTCTAAACTTTTCATTATAATTCTGTCATTTAGTGTTTATAGCTACATAGAAGAACTTGCTATTTCTCTTAATAAGCTAGTAGTTTTACTTCTTAAATAGCTTTATTAGGTTAATTCTAGCATAAGTAGATAAAAAGCTTTACAAAGTTTTAGAGTCTAAAAGGTTTTAGGTGAAAATGAATTTGGCAGTTTTAGATTAAGGTGTGTTTGGTTTAAGCATAATTTGACTCTTAAAGTCAATTCTATTATGTCAAAGTTTCTTAAATATTTGAGTTAGGTTATTAAACTAGTATTACATCAGTTTTTAGAAGTTAAAGTTAGTTTTATAAAAAAATAGAGTGTAAAACTCCTTGCCAGCACCAGGGCAAATTTTAGCTAAAAGAAGTTTAGGTTTTAGGTCTATAAAAAGCATTATAGAGTTAAGGTTGTGTTGTGCTGTTTTAGATTCATTAAGTGAAAGAGTAGGCCTCAAAGTTTAGTTTATCTTCAAGTGCATTACCATTTGCATCAGCTGCACATTGCACCAGCAAGTGCACTCTTCAATGTCAGCATAATATTTGCCATTTCCCTCTTTGAAATTTCTCATTTCCTTTTAGAGTTTTACAAAGCCTTTTACCTAGGTTGATTAGAGTAAGATAGCTTGGCTTATTCCCAAAATTTCAGCACCTAGGGTCCACAAATAAGCTGTTAAGCTTAGTTTAAAAAAGATCTAAAAACTGTTCCAATAGACTTAGCCTTTTTCCATCTTAGTTTTCTTTCTAATATTGTTAACACTAGGGTAATATTAGTTTAGAAACCTTTAATACACATCTTAAGCTCCAAGTTACTTCTTTTGTTTTTAGATTTCATCAAATGATAAGCTCTCAATAAGCCAAAATCCTAAAAAGTCCTAAAAAAGCTAGTTTCTGTGACAGCAACCTTATTGCTTATTTTGTAGCTTATCCTTTGGTCTAAAGTTGAAGTAGCCTTTATTAAAGTTGTTAGGATTAAGCTGATAAGCAACTTTGTAGTTTTAAGTTTTTGCTAATTCTCAAAATTTAATAAGCCAAAAATAGTAAATAAGCTAGGGTCTGTTTGGTCCTTTTCTCAAACCTCAAGGGTACCCGTTTTCTCTTTAGTGTAAATTTTACAAAAATCGCCCGCCTACCCTTAACTTTCCTTTAGTTCATTTTCTACCCTGTCTTTCTTTAATAAATAAAATAGTTTTAATTTTAGGAAATAGTTTTATTAAAATTAGGGTTTATAGTTTAATTGATTAAATTAGGTATCAATTAGGGTATAAAATTTAGGGCTTTTGTTTCCATTAAATTTCTGCATCTTTATAGTTTATAAAAATCATTTTTCTATATTTTTATCATTTGATTTGTATTTTCTAGAAATTTAAATAGATTTTAGATAATTACTTTTTCTTAGATAAATCATAAAAAATAGAAAAATAGTTGAAAAATTAAAATTCTTTTTGCATTAATTTTCATTTTAAATCTAGTATTTTTGAAAAATAAAAGAAAAATTTTAGTGTTAATTTTTAGAAAAAGTTTATTTTTGTTAAATCATTAAATCTTAGAAAAATCATAAAAAATTCAAAAATACATAAAAAATTCTAATTCTTTTTCCTAAAATTTTCATTTTCAATTTATAATTTTTAGATATAAATTTTGTTAAAAGTCGTGCTTTAGTTTTTAAATTTCAGTTTTAGCCCGCGTTTAATACGTTTTGTGCATTTAAATTTCGTGCTAGTTATTTGTTCTTTAATTCTTGCTATTACATTTGTAGTTTAATCAAAAATTCAAATATCCTTTATCATTTAAACATTTTACTTTGTAATTTTCTATTTTTAAGCAATTTAATTCTCATTTTAAGCAATTAAGCTTTTGAGCTCTTGTAACTTTTTCTTTTAAGCTTGTACCTCTTTAATTCAGCAATCCAACTCAGTTTACTTGTTTCTTATTCATTCGTTTTCAAGTATAAGTCGAACTTAATCAAATAAGCTCTAAATAAGCTCTTTTGAGCTTATCCTTTCTCATAAGCTCGATTTTAGTTAAAAACTGTTTTTAA